>WEIS01027986.1:0-10271 GCA_013389965.1 Todus mexicanus
GACCCCAAACCATGACACACAGTCTGGACACATACCTGTCAAGAGTTGCTTTATGGGTTTTGCCAGAGAATCACTAGGAGCCTTGATGTAGTACGGGTACACCATCTCTAGTGTTCTGGAAAAAATGAGAAAGCAAATATTTCATATTTTTATACCTCTAAACTAATTGAGCAATACCTAAGAGGGCTATACGCAGTTCTCTGTAATTCTTGGCTTAAGCTGTGATTTTACAGTGGTCAGATGTCACAGCTGAAAGTCAGCTGGATTTACGAGCTATGTTCTGTCAGTACTTCAGCAGGGAGCTCCATCCATAATGTTGCCATTCACGTGCCATGAATCCCACACACCTGGGGCACGTGTGCTTGCAAGGAATGCAGGCTTTATATTTTGCTCCCCCTTTTTAACAAAGCTGCTTCTGTAGTCAGCTATATGAGCAGCCCAAAGAAAGGCAACATATTGCCAGCAGTAAACAAGCTAGAAAAATACGTAGCTAGAAAAATATGTGGCGAGAATGCTTATTACTTCAGATTTGCAAGATGTTTTGATAACAGCACCTGAAAAGAGTGAACATTTCTGCCAGAATCTTTCCTTGGGAAATATTTTCACAGTTTGTAGGAGGAATTCCAACTTAAAAAGATGTTTGCAAACAAGTTCTTCCATTGGTCTTGAAATGAAACTACCTTAAGTGGGAATAAACTACCATCATCCAGAGAGAGACTTTATTAAAAGCAGAGATATTATCCAAAATTTTCCCTCAAATAACTGAACAATTCTGGGGATGGGGAGTTCTCAGGTAAGTCCTGTAACACACTGCTACACTTCGTACACTGGGCCAAAGAACTGAGGTGGCCAATTTCAAATCCCTCCTGATCACTCCAGCAGGTCCAGAAGATCAGTAAGAGCTCAGCAGCTAAGCTGTCCCAGCAGAGGTGGTGGCAGAAAGCTTCCTGCTGAAGTAGCCAAACGGCTGCCACAACCATTTTCCCTTTATGACAAAGTGAAAAAAGCTTAAACCAACAACATTATTGCAATGCAGGCAGATGCAGGTATATCTTATATTTGTCCCTGCTCCCTGCAGGGGGGTTGGACTAGATGACCTTTAGAGGTCCCTTCCAACCCAAGGAATTCCAGGATTCTATGGTCTTCTGTGTTGCTGCAAAGAGAATTACAGATGAACCATCTCTTCCCACAAACACACTAAATCTCTTTGGCACTACACTGCCTTAGGAAATATTCCCGTATCCTCACACAGCAGGAAAGCAAAAAGAGGCACAAAATAATTTTTAAATGCAACCGTCAGACACGCAGCAGCAAGCTGTTTGGATGTACAATTGTGTGTGGGAGCAGAAAAATTGCTGTGCAGAGGAAAGACCAATCTCACTTCCATCTACCAACAGAGAGGAACCTCTCAGAGGTTCAGAGGTCTCTTCCAGTTGGCCTCAGCTTTAACTTTTCCACTCTCATGGCCACAAATCAGATCCAGTGGCCTTCAGTGATGGCGTGTTGGCTTAGCAGTATTTAGAGACTCCCACCGTGAAGTAATCTCCGGTGAGGAGGTGGAAGAGGAGGCACCACTGCCGTTAATGCTGTAGGGCTATATCCATAGAATAATGTTTGATTATCCATATGAAGAGCGTGCTCTTTCTGCCATGCGGATTTCCATGACAGGAAACAATCTGATGTCAGAAACGACTGCAGGTGTTACCCTTTGACCTCAGTGATTTAACGCTTCCTTGCCAATCTAACACTATTCAAGAAGAACAATGAGAAATATGGTCTGAGAACAAAAATAATTGTCCAGACGACATCCTCAGATCAAGTTGAACTGAAGTAACTCAAAGGAGAGTTTAAGTATGAACACACTGCAATGAACTTGTGCTTTATCCAGTAAAGCAAAGTAACTAATAGCTTCACCATGCTTGTTGGTGGGGTTCCAGCATTCATGGTCTTCTCAGCCTATGTTTATCATAGGAAATAAATAAGCTTTTACCTTTAATGTTACTATTATGTGACTTCCACGCTTTTGGCTCTGAACAAGGCTCCAAAGTTATTAGAGAGGGAAGAGATGGGCACATAAATGATGCAATTACACAAGCCTGATCCCCTTAGAAAATTATGTTTAAAAAAGGGAAAGTTTGCACATGAAGAGGCAAAGAAAATAACTTACACCTTTTCCAGTGGGTGTCCAGACATCATTGAAGCAATCTCTTGTCTAGTGTAATTTGGTAGGGCAAAGGTAAGTTTATCTGACGCTATTTCGGCTTTGGCACCAAGGGTGAGATTCCTGTTGTAAGTGGAAGGGAAGACACATTGTCAACATACAACGAGAACACAACTTATATACTCATTTGCTGAACATTAGAGCTAGTTCTCTGACTAGTCTAACTGCATGGACTCTGGATACCCCAGTCACAGAATCCCAGCATGGTGGGGGTTGAAAGGGACCTCTAGAGACCTGCTCCACATTCTGTCCCCATTTTTCTGCCAGGCCCCTTGAAGCCCTGCAAGGCCCCCAGAAGGTCTGCGCGGAGCCTTCTCTTCTCCAGGCTGAACCCCCCCAGCTCTCCCAGCCTGGCCTCCCAGCAGAGGGGTTCCAGCCCTCCCAGCATTGCTGGGGCCTCCTCTGGCCCCGCTCCACCAGGTCCCTGTCTCTGCTGGGCTGAGGCCTCCCGAGCTGGGCCCAGCCCTGCAGGGGGGGCTCCCCAGAGCCCTGGCAGCAGAGGGGCAGGATCCCCCAAACCCTCGCCCTGCTGCCCACGCTGCTGGGGATCAGCCCAGGGGGTCAGGGGCTGCTGGGCTGCCAGAGCTCGTTGTCAGCTCCAGCTTCTCACCCCCAGCACCCCAAGTCCTTCTCTGCAGGGCTCTCTCCATCCCTGCACCCCCAGCCTGGGCTGTTACCGGGGTAGTCCCAACCCAGGTGCAGGACCTTGCACTGGGCTCAGTTGAACCTCATGAGGTTCACCTGGACCCACTTCTTGTGCTTGTCCAGGTCCTTCTGGGTGGCATCCTGTTCCTCAGAAGTATCAACCACACCACTTGGCTTGGTGCCATCTGCAGAACTGCTGCAGGTGCCATTGATCCCACTGCCTATGTCACCGATGAAGATTTTAAACAGCACTGGTCCCATTGTGGACCCCTGAGGGTTCATCTCACATCTGCCTGTGGTCTCCTGGCCCTGATGAAAGACAGCAGTTTCCCTTCACGAAGAAAAAGTGGAAGGTCTCTGTGGTAAGTCTTTATGACTTTCAGTCATTCATGGTCACAGTGTAACCCACAGGATATAATTTGAGGGCGAAAAAGGTCTCTTTTGACTAGTGTATGAATGTTTGTAGTTATGCGAGCATACGGGCAAACCGAGTAGCAGTATTAAAAATTAATATAGGGCTCGAGAAATGATGGAGTGATGTAATTCACTAGCTAATACTGTACACTTCCAAGAAAATAAGAGGGGTCAAATAAAGTTGAATTAAGGGTGCAGATTCATTATAAGGCTCTTTTTGACTGTGGAAGGACTGACCCAGCATGTTCAGAGCTCCCACAGTGATTCAGCCGACCTGCTTCTTGCCTTTTGCTGAGGATTGCTGTAACAACCCGGCAGCTCCTGCCAATAAACCAGGTAGATACCAGGGCTGCAAAGGCACTTCGTTTCCAGGCAGCGATGATTTAACCCCAGTTCAATCCAGTAGTTCACAGGGATCCCAGCTGGCAGACTGCAGCCAACAAACCACCTCGGTGACTGGGTGTGCTCTAGCCCGCATGCAACTATTTCATATTCCGGGCTGTCTCTTGCAAAAAGGCTTCATTGTAAAGTAATAGTTCATGGAGGCCAAAGGAACCACAAGTAAACAGGCAAAGGTCTCGACAAAATGGACCTGTGCCATTGCTATGCTATTTGCATAAGACTCTCTGACTATATGAGTATTTAAAAAATAGTTTGCGTCAGTTCCAGACTCCCTTTACAAGAGGACCAAGCATTTCTGTTTGTACTCCCTTGTAGTTTTTCATGCCTTAACTAGGTCTAAGTATTCAGCTCCCATAAATGCTAACAAGGTTGCTGTTTGAGGCAGTTTCTTTGAACATCTCCATCTAAAACTGGCTAAAATTTTCTTTCTTTTCCCTCCTTCCCCTCAAATCCCATTGAAAACTCCACCCTGCCTTCTTAAACAATGTACTTGGAAGTGGCTCCACTCCTCTTTTTATTTTTTTTTTTCAGAACTGCAGGCAACCAGTGTTTTCCTGGGCAACAGAGGTCACTTCTCCCTGTCTCTCTCCCTCTCACTTCCATGTTTTCTGGCTCTGCAGTACAATAGAATTTGCTGGAGAACTAAACCAAAAATGCCACGTGGAACTGTGTTCCTGAGTGAACACTTGGCAAGTGATCCCTCGACCTCCTACCATCCATTTTAATTACCTTTGAATGCTCCACGAAAGAACCACAGTGAACTCAGCTGAGAAATCCTTCAGTCCCTGGATCATTTTCTCTCTACTGGGAGGGCTGATGGTCCATAAAGAGTTTGAATTTCCCTCTAGATCTGCTAGAGTTATATCTTCTTTTCCATAGCCCTCTAGAAACTGCAAAGCTGCCTGTAGGTGCAGAAGAGGAGACGAAAATTTCAGTGCAGCGATATTCATAAGCCACAGAGCCACGTTTCTCTGTCAGGAAGACTTGTAAATGTTTGATTAATTGTAAGTGCAGTGGTTTAGCACTGATTGTTTTCCTCAGGCACCAACTGGGGCTTTAGATGGGAAGGGGAATAAACAAAGTGGAGCCAAAATGGCCCTGCTGTTGGAAGCGTGATGGTCACATAGACCAAAGCGGGTCTGAAAGTTCATCAGGTAGACTCTGCAGAGTCTATTTAAACTTAAAATTTGTCCCTGTCTCATGCTAGGCACCTTTCTGCACAGAAAGATGTCTGCAAAGGAGAAAGAAACTTGAAACAGGTAATTTCCAAAGCGGATTGAGATTACAGTATTACTGCTGTAATACATGGGATATTTGGTAGGATTTAATATCAATAAATGTTCATTCTTGAGTGGGTTAGAAGCAAATGTTGCTTTTTAAGTTATATCTGATCAAACGCCAGTTACTTTAGTAATGCAACAGCTTCTAGTAATTACTAGTCATGTCCTGTAGAAATCTGTGATAACTTTGTGCATGTTGCACCACAAAACAGTAAGACTGTGTTTAAATGGTTACATTTTGACATCTTAATGTCAAAACTTTCCTAGGCCATATAGACTTTCTGTTGATAGCGCATCTCCTCACTGGGAGGTGAAAGCTGCCTGTCCTATAGGAAGAAGGACAGGCTTGAAAATGCCAACGCTGTTGTGTCCCCACAGCACGTTTGTTTTGGCAGCACACCACCAGGACCACGTCTCCTGAAGGTTTGTGCCGATTAGAGGGGAGGTTTCTATTCAGGCAGCAGGACAACGAGGCTTCCTGGCTCCCATGATTTTGTGCAAAGGTGTTTTAATTAATGGCAACTGTCTCACCCATAATTTGTCAGGACAGAGCTGGGTTATCTTCTCGAACCTTTACTCGTGCAAACCCTCTTTATGGGAACATCCTCCATAGGATGGCAGTGTTGCCGACCGCTTAGAACTACACAACCACCACTCAACGAAAGGCCTCCATGGAAACATGCACGCATTTTTAAGTAATAAGGTATTCTCCGTTTCACTTACAGTGTTACCCCTATAGCTTCCCAGAAACGCATTGAAACCAGTCTGATTCAAATCCTTGAGCTGACTCTGCTGAGCACTCATTGTAAAAATAGGCTGGGAAACAAAAGAACACACACTGGTCACATTTACCACATACACGGTACAGCATCCTGTGCATCACAGTCCAAGACAATTATGGCCCTCAGTTCAACAGGAGAAAGTGATGATCTTATGCAACTGAGAAGCAAGCTACCTCCAATTATCTTCCATTTACCGCACGGACCTGGAGGCAGTTAGATCCAAGCTAACCTGATGTAGGATAATTTATACTGATCCCACTGCCAGTAGGCTCTGGTTTTAACGTGCAAATGAAGATAATATTTTACACCAGTGATAAACTAACGTGTTTTTTTAAACCTCCAAGGGATCATCTGTGGGAGCTTGCCTGCATAAGGCAGGAGAGTTCAAGTCAACAAAGGGAGTAAGAAATAACACGAGGAAACACAGTGCAAAAACAGAGTTTGCTTTTGGTCTTTCTTCTTTTTTTTTACCTGATAACCTCCTAGAGTTATTGTGATTGATACATCTAGAGGCTTGTTGGTGATGCCTGCAACAGATTTGATTAAAGACATGAAGAGCAGTGGGAACCAGACAATACAAATCAGCAAGACGATAATCATGCCACCCATTCCATACTTCACAACTTTCTTTTTCTTCTGGCCTCTCGGTTGGGGATATCTCTGCAAAAGCAAACAGCAACATGGTAATGTCTCTTCTCTCAGAGGTACACTCAGTATGATTTGGTGGGTGAATACTTAAAGATCTTAGGGCTTCCAATCTTCTGTGGCAATTTGCTACCCACTGTCAGGCCAGTTATTTTGAGATTTTTAGCCAGATCAGCACAGACACTGAATGCCTTGTGACAAAAGAGTGCCAAATGAATCCATATTAAGTGTGTATTTGGTGTGAAAAATATATTAATAAACCTCTGTGGTTTCAATTCTTCACAAATGAAAAGAAGGGAAAAATTGGGTAGGGTAATTTGAATTTTTTGCCTGAATGAGTGCAAGCATGAGCTCACAGGAACCAAATGTAAAATAACAGCAGCAACAATAATACAACAATTTGTTCCAAAAACTGATATTGGGAGCAACCCATTTCCTTGTATTTGTCCTTCCCAAGAGTTTTACCTCAAAGTTCCTTAAGACAGAATTCCTCTCACACAGCTTGAAATTCTGCAAACTTATATTTTGGGAGGAATAAATTGCTTGCCAGCAACTGACGTGCACAGCCAGTGGGATTGTCTGATGTTGCACCACCTCCACATTCAATTCACACCTCACATTGTATTTCTAAGAGTTGTTCACAGGTTTGATCCAATCTGTTTCTAGTGAATCCCATACCAACTGCATTTAAATAATCTTTAAAGTTTTGTTCCTGTTCCTAAAGCCTTGACATCGCATGCTGTAACATCCTTCCCTTTCTTAGCTTCTGAGATCAAAAGTGACTTTGCTTTTAGCCTTCTCTTTTCAAACTAGGTCACCCAGCACGTCACAGGATGGTGGGTGTTGGAAAGGACTTCTGGAGACCATCTAAGTGCAACCTCCCTGCTCCAGCAGGGTCACCCAGAGCAGGGGGCCCAGCATCGCAGTGTCCAGGCGCGCTTGGAATCTCTGCACACAAGGAGACTCCACAATCTCTCTGGGCAGCTTGTTCCAGGCTCCAACCCTCTCAGCCTTTCCTCATCATAGAGATGTTCCAGTTCCCTCATCCCTGTAGCTTCCACTGGAGTGTCTCCAGCAGTTCCCTCTCTCTCTCAAACTGGAGAGCCCAGAACTGGATGCAATACTCCAGAGATGGCCTCACTAGGGTAGAATAGAGCAGGAGGGCTGTTCTGCCTTGTCCATAATTTCCACCCTCTGTTATTAGCCTTACAATTGAATACTTTAATAGATTCACCATCCTGTAAAATGCCTCACCATCACTGCAATTTATTTTGGTGTATTTCTTAACAGGATTTAACTCTGTGCAGCGTGTTAGGATCCTGTCCTTGCCACACTGCCTGCTGCATGCGTACATAAAATAAAGATGCGTTGTACTGCACTGCACCTCAAACACACGCCAGGAATCTGGCTTTCAGGAAATTGCTCTTGCTTTACAACATGAATCCATAAAGCCTTCAGGGAATATTAAATGTGTAATACAATGCTATATTTAAACCAAATTAGTTACTTTTCAAAAGCAGCGTATCAAGTCATTTGTCTCGCATAACGGAACACTGTTTTCATTAAAACGCCGTATCGGGATCACCAGGGGTATATTATTTGTTTGCATGAGATTACTTCAGGCACCTTTAACCATGTTGCAGAGCAGCTCAGAGAGCAGTCCAAGTACTTAGGCACACCCCGCCACGCGAGAGAGACGCAGACAGAGTCAAAGTACCTTGAACAACACTCATAAAGTCACGGGGAGTTATTTTGCTACAACAGACACACGCTAGCTTAGATGTGGAAACCTTCCCACCTCAGATCTACGCTACGTATAACACAGTGGCCCTTTTTTAGCTTTAAAAAAAAATGCAGTGAGGTGGACGGTCAAAACAGAACTGGGTTATTAGTTGGCTCCCGAGGCCTCTGATGACACTCCATTCATGGCAGAAACAGAAGTCGTACAGAAAAAAAGCCTACATACAAGATCCGTGCGCGCTTCAGCTCTGCGTTAATCGAAGCGACACGCTTGGAAAGTAATTGCCATTAAGAGACGGGATTATAATAAAAGCAGAAATACGTCAGTAACACTTGAAAATGCAGCTGCTTCACTGCAGATGTGTGATTTCTGACTGGTTGGGTCACTCTGAAAAGGACGTTTAATTTCTTTTTCAAATTGGCAAAACAAGCAGGCATATGGTTGCAATCTTTACAGCGGTTACGAGGAATCCAGAATTTGCAAGTTTAATTTGAGCTGAGGCTTATATGATTTAGAGAGCCTGAAATTTCAGTCAGACAAATGGTGGGTCGATCTGGCCTGCAGCTCAGCTCTGGATGTGCAGGGACTCTCCCAAGATAAAGGAGCCAGCTGCAGTGACACGACCTGTGCCGTGGAGGCAAGAGCTCTTCCTTCTACTGACCTTTCTCTTCAGCTACAGCTTCCCCACTACTGTGGGTCAGTCATTTAGTTGGTAGCCTGTGTGAATACCAGGACTTCCAACCCCGGCCTTGAAACTCCGGCATGCAATTAAGCTAGCAGTGGAGATCACATTAACCGTGGAAAAAACAGCTAGACACAAAAGAGAAGCCATTTGAAATCTCCCTTGCAGTGACAGCCAACTAAGCAAGTGCCCAATAGTCTGAATACTTCTGAACATAAACACCAGGTGTATCTTCTAACAAACTGTCGTTATGGTGGATTTCTCAATTATTTAGGGGCTTATGATTGTTTCTCTTCCTTTCTGCATGGGGGAGAAGAGGCCTGGGTAACTCATATGGGGCTTCCTTACTTTTTCTGACTCTCGCCAACACTTCAGGATGAATATATGAGCATAGATATCTTCAACACAGATCCAGCTGGAAAGGCTGAGAGTGGTATCAGTCCAAACCCAGTCCATTACTGCTCTCAGCTCAGTCAAAAACGGAACAAGGCGGAACCTGAAGGGAGACCACAGCAGATAACTCATCAGAAATGAGGGGATCATATTAAACGAGCACAGCGAGTGGATACACAACGAAAAGGAAACTTCAGCCAATAAGAAAAGACAGTTCAATGGGAGATTTTTCAAATACAAATACAATCATATCCTGAGATTGCACGGCTATTACCAATGTCTTGGGGGTCGTATCTTTTGCCATAGCTCATGTTCCTCTGACCTGGGAGCAGAGAATAGGAACATCCTTTCCACAGGACGGTGGGAATTTGTTTTATACCTCCTTAGGTGGTGCACAGCTTCTTCACAGCCCTCAGCTGCATGTGGAAGTGGGTGCTATGACTCAGGATTAAGCAGCAGCAGAACCCAGCAAACCCAGATGCATACAGCAGCTGTTCAAAGTGCATCATCCCCTTTACTAGTCCCACACTTCTCTGCTTGGCCAGGCTGCAAAGACTATTTCATAAGAAGAAAGCTTTCTTCTGTAACTTTTCCTCCTGGAATGCAGCAAACTCATACTGAAAATATTGGGGAAAGGCTGAAATTATTCCAGTTTTTCTGTGCAATATGTATGTGCTTTCCACTGGCTTAATCATAACATCCTGGTAACAGTGTAAGTGCAGGGTGGGGTGTGCCTCCTTCACCCCACCTCTCACTCTGTGGTGACACTTGACCTGTTACTTGCACTAACGCTCTTAACTCCTGAAGAGTTTCAAATGTGCAGCACTTCTCAAAAGATACACAAAGGAAACCTCTTTTGGATGCATAGCTCTTACTTTTCATCATCTACTTGATTCTTCTCACCTACTGAGGTAGAGCCTGTAGAGCTGCTCCAAAGGTCATAGAATCATAGAATAATTAAGGCTGGAAAAGACCTCTGAGATCATCGAGTCCAGCGTATGACCTACCACCACCACTCAGCTAAACCCTGCCACTAAGTGTGGCATCCAGTCTGGCCTTAAACACC
>WEIS01027986.1:10321-21010 GCA_013389965.1 Todus mexicanus
AGGACCCTGGGATTGCCTTACTGCTTTTTAGGACCACAGAGCAAATAACACTACTTGATTTTCTAGCACAATATGTAGCCCCCTATCTCTGTTCACTGAAGTTGATTTTTTTTTTTTTGTGGACTACAGGGAACCTACGGTACATACAGAATGTGCTGTGCAACATTTACTGCCTCGTTTCCAGCAGCCTGTGAAGAGAAGTCAGGAATAATCCCAGCATCTTGTGATAACAGCTCCTTATATCACAAAAGAAAGGGGGAGGAGGACAGGAGGTCCAGACTTACCCTTGAAATAAGAACAGGTTGACATAGTTATAACTCTTTGTGAGGAAGTTGCCAAGAACACGGGTTGGATATCCGCAGCGTATCTGATACGCTGATAAGCCAAAATAAACACATTTCACAAAATACCAGAGCTGGGCAACTGTGTTCTGGCTAAATTTCCTGCAATGGAAAAGAGAGATAAAGGAAAATGATGAGCTTTCTGTCTGTGTACGACCGAATTAGCATGAAATGTTTTGTGCTCCTGGCAGTTTCCCTTTCCTGAGATCCTGTGAAAAGCCCTTGGTTTCTGACCCCACTGCAGGGTTAAAACAGTATTTGAAAGACGCTGGGTGAGAAAGTCTATAAACAGCAGCTGTAGTCACCTCTGGGTCATAGGGGAAAGACTAGGAACAGGCTTCCCAAAGTGCAGTGCCCTCTCCCACCAGATGCTGGAGGTGTCCTGCTGCCCAACACAAGCCAGTCTGCCCTCAGTTCCCGCCATGGCACACCCTCGCTGTGAGCCCTGGGTAGATGTTACTTCTCTTGGATTTTCAGAGGGCTGGCATCTGGACTGAATCTAGGCAGTTTTAGTGACTATTTGTATTCATGGGGGCACCTCCAAGGTCACAGAATCAGCATCATTTAGGTTGGAAAAGACCTTTAAGATCATCAAGTCCAGCCATTAACTCCATTCTACCAAGTCCACCACTAAGCCATATCCCCAAGCACCAACCACATCTACACAGCTTTTCATGAACTCATACAGGAATCTAAGGTGGAGTGACCTCTGAAGATCATCTTTTTCACTCTCCCTTGCTTGAATCAGGTCTAATTGCACCATTATTGTTCAGAGACCTGCCCAGTTGAGTTTTGAATACCTCTGAAGATGAAGATCTCACAACCTGTCTGAGCACTCTGCTCCACTGCTTGACTGGAATTTCCCTTTTTTTTTGAACTTGTGGCCTCTCTCCTATCTGAAAAGAGTTTTGCTTCTTCTCAATGCCCTCATAACAGGTAGTTGAAGATAGCTCTTCACTTTCTCCTCTCCAGACTGAGCTGACCTTGATCCTTCAACCTCTCCTCACATCTCCCTGACCTTCTTGGTGAACACTTCTCACTGCAATTCAATAGCATGGTGGAACTGCAGGAGATGCCTCATGGAGGACAGGATTTGTGACCCAGGCACAATCCAATATTTTCAGCTACATCCCACAAAACTATTTTCACAACGAAATTTGCAGGGGCTTCTTAGAACCAGCCTGACATAGAAGGAAATCAGGAGGTTTCACAGGCAGATTTGAGATTAACAATTTGATATAAATTTCACAAAAGCACAGAAAAAGTCAAAATGACTTCGCTGTTTTCAAGTGACCAGATCAAGCCAAACATTTCATGTCAATTCTCAATGCACAGTAGCTAGAAGATCCATTTGAAAAATGCATTTTTTCTTCAAGTTGAGGCACAATTACTAGTGCACTAAGGAAAAATAGAATGTTTGGTTTTGAGAGGGAATGAGACCTTTCAGTGTTTCTTTTTGTGATACAGGATTTCACACAGCAGGTCATCACCTCCACTTCGCCTCCAGAGCCATGTGGTAGGAGCAGGGGAGGAGAACTTTTGCCCTTCAGAAGAGACACAAATTTTAGACATTCCTTAGTCTAAGGAGATTTAAATCCCTAGTTCACGCATTCCAAGAAAGTGCTAAATTATAAGTTATTCTGAGTGAGACATTTTCTACTTACTCTTCTAAACCAGCATGGAGTAAGCTTGGGAGTAGAGAACTGAATCAGAGGCCAACATTTCTCAGTTGAAAGCTCTAATCACTCAATTACAGACAAGTTCTCTCCTACCTGCTTGCATTTTGGCCTAAGTTGAGAGTATTTCTGGACATATATAATTAATTATCCCTCAAACTTCTCTTGGCCGCAGTTATTGCTGTGGAACGGCGCTCCAGAACTCTCCTCAGAAACGAGACCAAGAAGAAACTTGTTCATGATTCCAAAGCTTAGCTATAAAGAACTATTTGGTAGACCATCGGTATCCCACCCATATTCTCTGATGATAAGGGTTATACCTTTCTGTCACTCCAGGCAAGATAAAGAACATCCAGAAATGTATTCCGAAAACAAGGATGACCTGGAAGATGACCTTTCCCATGACAGTCTTTTTGAGGTACAGTGCTCGATCTACCACCATGGTACCAAATTGAATGAGCACCATCACCAAAAATGCCTCCGGGACCTGGTCCTCAGATAAAGACGAGGTGATATCTGCTGCTGCAGAGTGTTTCTGAAAAGAAAAATAGAGCAGTGGAGGAAGGAGGACACTCACATGGCACTTAGCATCTACAGCATGTAAATCCTACTGAGGATTTACAGACGGATTCCTTTGTGACATACCCCAAAAGCCCAAAATCCAAACACAATGATGATGAAGTCCACCGTGTCTGCGAGGAACATCAGCACGTACACGTCAGTCACTGCACTGTAGTCTGGATGAATAAGGTTGTAGAAAAACTGTCTGATGGGCACGTACACCTGGAGAGTCCTAAAACAACACAGACCGCGACGTGATTCAACAACACTAACTTGCACCGAAGAAAAGAATGGCTGGGTATGATACGATTGATATTTCTAAAGATATCGAAGATCTATTCTGCCAGCCTTCACAGGGTTTCACAGACACCAGCCCTTGTTCTGATTGCTTCTAAACCACCATGCTAACATTTGTTCAGTAGAAATGTACATTGCCAACCAAGTTCATACAGGATATTTAGCTTTTTTTATCAGGCAGATGCTATTTGAAGCAAATACTGATTTTTCTGATGTTCAGCTGGTGGGACTGTATCCAATGAACTGTATATATATGTGCATTAATCCCCTTGAATTAACAGAAGTAATAACCTGGTCTCTTTAAAATGCTGTTTTTCTGCTTTACTGTTTGCAACCTTCCCCCCAAACCCAAACAACTCGTCACATTACTCACTTTTTAATTGTAAAGGCCTTGGCTTTGATCATTTGCTCTCGAAACTTTTCCATAAGAAGCTCTTTTCTGGATTTTTGCTTGATGCTTAACACACTGCTTCCTTTCTGACTGCTGTTCCGTGTACTTGTGCTTCCTAAAAAAAAATAAAAAAATAAGGGGGGTGGAAAAAGAGATGCTAATTCAAAATCAAAATTTAAATGCCAAAACTGCAAAGTAATAAATCTCGAGACTTCCATCCCAAATATGAATCCTATGTTTGAAAGAGGCTTTGAAATGAATTCTTTTGCTTTTTTCCCCAATGTGATAAAAATCTTTAGAGCATCCAGTAAAGGTTTAATCACTGGCAGATCCAAACTTGATTAATAACTACAAAAAGAGAAGGCCAGCGATAAATGCAAGTATTCGATTGATCTGACTCAATCATCTCATATAAACTCAGGCTGGAGCAAGTCTGTTCCTTTTTACAAGATGGGATAGGTAACTTANGGAGAGTCTTTCAACCTTGTATTTCTGTCACAGTGTTTATCATAGGTGTTGCTAAGCTCAGTTGTGTTCACAAGGGGGAAGACAAATTCACTGTGCTTGGCTGTCGTAGAAAGATAGAATTGCTTAGGTTAGAAAAAACCTTTAAGATCACCAAGTCCAACCATTAACCCAGCACTGCCAGGGTACCACTGCCCCGTGTCCCTCAGCACCACATCTCCATGGCTTGGAAACCCCTCCAGGGCTCATGGGGACTCAAGCACTGCCCTGGGCAGCCTGGGCCAGGCCTGGAGATCCCTTAGGGGAAGAGGTTTTTCCTAATATCCAAACAGGTGGCTTTCCTATGTCACAAGAGGGACTAAAAATATTGAAGCTAAAAATTAAATATAAAATAAGAAACCACATGAAAGATTACCTTTAAAATGGATCTGTGGAAGAACAAAGCAAGGAGCTGAACAAGATCATAGTGCACGTAACCCTCTTTCTTCTCAATGCCAATAATATTGGGTGGATGGTAAGGTTTATCTTTTGTGTAATCCACGTGTTTATTCCAAGGGAAGAAGCCAAACTGGAAGAAGTACTTGATGACAATGGCCACCTGTTCAGAAATACAACACACTTGGGGTGTTTCATAAGCATGGCAGATATAACAGCCTCGTGACACGAAGAGGAGAGAAATACGACTACTTGGACAGTTTTATGAGGAGATAAATAAGTATACACATGACTACAGAGGAATAACAATTCACATTTTTCCAGTTAGGAAGTCAAACATTTACCAACAAATGATGTTCAGAGGTACCTGACATACCATGAGCAGTGTATTAGTAGTCTCGATTACCAAAATAATTACCAACTATAGAATAGCAGTTTGCAAATGGTCTGTTCTTGTGATAACTGCTTTGCATTCCAGAAAGGATGCTGCTCATTGCAACGACTAAAAACACAAACAAGACCTTTCCATGCCACAGAAATTGCCAAGGACCTTAGAAAATATTTATATTAATTTGGAGGGCCAAAGGCTTCTGATCCTAGAGATCGAAAACCAGAAAAGAGACCATGCAAAGTTTATAACTTCACTTCCCTGCGTTAGATATGGGGTTGCAAAACCAGTAGCATACCTCAGTGTAGACAATGGCTGTCATCCAGAAACGTTTGCTTGGCCGAGGAACGGACAGCATGGCCCAAAGGAATATAAGGATGGGAAGCACCAGGGTTATCATGGAGGCTGAGATCATGTGGTTAAGGATGATCACAAAATAGCACACCATTTCTGACCGGGCCACCAGCGTGTTGTACAGGGCATAAATAAGAAGCAAGACTCGAGGCTGACCAACATAGAACTTCTCCGACTCCTCCAGCTCGTCATCATGAAACATCCTGTGAGGAGCAGAGCACCATTAATGAAATGCAAATTAATCTCACAAGAGCTGCTTTTCAAATTGCTACTATTTTTCCTTTTGAAAAAGTATAAAATTCTGCTGCTGAATTCAATGGTAAACAAATAAAAAATATGACATTTGGTATTATACTCAAGTAGCCTGATTCTAAGCTCAGAAAATGAGTATTTCAGACAAAATATCTAGAAACACTGTTCTGCTGCTTTTTAATTTACCTGGGGAGTCAGCTTGCCCACATAACTTCTATAAGCACCTCTTTCCTACAGTCGCCCAACCAACATATCTCATGTAAATCTCACCATGCTGGTGTGGCCCTGTCTGGGTTCATATCTGATTTATCAACACAAATGGGAATTTGGAGAAAACTCCAGAGGTCCATCAGGCAATGTATGTTGTGAATACCCTCGTGAAATTAGATTAGAACATAATAAATGTCCTTGAGCATTAGATGTGTCTAATCCTCTCCCCTTTATCTGACTCGAGTAAATATAAAAGGTAGCAAGAAATCATCATATGACTTTCACATACATTCACAATTCCCTTTGCTTTTCCCAAGGAGTGCCCTGGCCTGAGAGGAGGTCTCACTGAAAAGCAAAAATGACTATGGAAAACCAGAAGAAAAGACTCTGCGTCTCCAAAGTCACATCTACAGAGCTCTCTCTCCAGATGCAGTCAGGCTGAGAGACATTTCTAGGGTTTAAGACTTTATCCTTGCACTCAGGGAAGCTCTCCCCTAGCTGAGTCAGGCTGGAAAACAGAAAAGTAAGAGCACTGGCACCATCTTCACTACCTGAGTGCTGGTTGTGCTGCTTGGGGAAGGGGGGACAAAGAATGGAGCATCCTATCCCACAAGAAAGTACTTAGCAAGGTGGTCTCTCTACATAGGCCTCAGTTTCTACTGTCTGAAACACAACCTCAGCCAAAGGTTCGAGTTTCTCTTACAGTAATCCAAAATAATTAAAGGACAAACATTTTCCCAGCTAGCCCTGGAGGAAACTTATTTGAAATCGCAGCTGCCTAGAGAAGGGAAGCCCTTTCCACGAGGAATACTTAGAAAAGCCCTTGACCCCATGACAATTGCAGCACAGAAATCCGATGCTAATTGGAACAATTAGGTATGGCGTCTGGGGACAACGCAGAGATCCTTTCCAACAGCAACTTGAAGAGCTTTAGAAATCTGTATTTAGAACAACTGCACAGGAAATGAGCTTCTTCCCTTAAATCTAACTTAGCGCAAGGTCTGTATCAGTAACTAGGCCAGTCCTGAGACAAAAAAAACCCCAAAGTTATGACAAAACTTCGCAGGTTGGGACCAACAATTTTTGCCTGTCGGAAGCTCCTTACTTGTTCAGAAGCAGCTCACTAGCCGTTAGCTCGTGCGTCAACGGAGGGAGAATCGTATCAAGTTTGTCTGTCCGACTGTCGTCTGGGCTCCCCATCATGAGGCTCTTCCCAGCTGAGTCATCTGGGGAGCCAAAGGGAAGGTGTTCAAAGCTGACAGCTTTGCTGTACGAAGGTGGAGCTTCTGCATTGCTATCCACAGTGGAGTACAATGGCACATCGGTATCAGGGGTATACGCAGCTCCTTCTGAATCCAGGCTATAGTCTTCCACCTCCTCTTCCTCTGGCCTTGATACAGAATGAGCTCCTTCCTCTTCGTGCTCCCCTTCTACCTCCTCAATGGTTTCTGTTGTCCCCTGACGAGAATAGAGCATGGTGACCTGTGTAGGTTCACTGTCAGGGATGGACGAAGAGAGAGAGTTGAGGCTCGCAAGGCTCACCAGCAAGTAAAGTTTGTTAACCGTGCCTTTATGCAGAGAGCTGCGCTACCCTCTTGCATTCCCAGGCCTTCAAAGCTCATATAATCTGGTAGAAAACATATCACCATGACCTCCTCTTACACAGATGGACAATCTGGGTCCATCTGCTCCCTGAATGACATCCCAGTGAACTCGCAGTGGTTCACTATCTTTTCACAACAGCACAGGGCAAATTAGTATCACCATCAAGAGGAAACCACACTCACTTTTTGAAAGTAGTTCCAACACTTTCTGACCAGAGCCAGGACTTGCTATTACATCTATTTAGAGCATGTTCCATGGTGAATGATAGGCAGCCGTGGGGCTCCATCCAAAGATGGTGCTTTTAACAACCACCGTACAGGTGTTGCACACTACTCGAGCAGGAGCTGAACACACACATCGACACTGATTCCAAGCAAGAGAACAAGTAAGTTGCTAACGTGGAGAAATGCAACCCAGATTACAAAAATGTTCCAGTCACAGGGTATCTTGCTTACCTTTAGATTGCCCTGTGTTCTTCAACACAGTCTTCGTTTTTACCTTACCCGCCTGCTTTTCTTCTGTATGCGCCTATTTTCTTTTTTCAACTGTTCTTACTCACTCTGTTTAGTTCTCTGCTTGTTCACTTTGTCTACTCTCGGCTTTGCATGTCCATAATCACTTTCTCTCTTAATGCTCTGTGCTCTGCAACAGTCTCAGCTAATATAAATTCATGCAGCTTGATGACTCCAGATGGGAATCTGGACACCATAATTTTTTTAAAAAATCTTTCTTGGCTTTGCTTTCACCTTGTTCATCCCTCGTAAGTATTTTTTCACCTTCCCCCTCAAACATCAATTTTTCTCTTTCTAGTCTCCGTTCCAGTCCTTCTCTATAGGTTAGACAACAGGCATCAACTTGGTGTCTTGGCTGCATGTTCTTGTATTTCAGCTGAGACAAAAGCAGATTTCACATAGCTCCTATAAAATGTTTTTACCTAAAGTACAACCTTTTAAAGAAAACCGGCACTGGCAAAGCCAGTTTCATCTCATTTTCTTCTACACTGCTTTCAAACTTATTGTGGCTACTTTAGATCACTTTACTTCTAGCAGACTTTTAGTTAGAACCTGTAGCCTTATTAGATAGGATGTGTGCTTTGGTGATTCATGGTAGCACTCATTCTGGTTAAAATGCACAAAAGCATAAAACCCCGTCATTTCAAAACTGATCGACACCAAAACTTTGTGAAACACTTTAAATGCTGAAAAGGAATGAGCAAATATGCCATAAGATTATATATTTATAATATTTGTAATGCTAGACGAAACATTGTTTCTCAATGTCATATAAACCCCTGTCTTCTACCTGCTAAAAAGTGAGTGAATTGCTCTGAACAGTTCTCTCTTGCACTGGATATTAATATTATTCACTATCTTTTCATAGCTATTTTTCCTTCCCTAATTCCAACACCTCGCAGACTGTAAATCAATGTTAAAGTAATCAAAATAGCTTTAGCAATATTTCCTATACGGGGAAAACCGAAAATCGAAAGAGCAGGGCCAACATTTGCCTATCTTAGGTTCTAAAATTAGACATCTAAGTCCATATTTAGGGTAACTGATTAGCTGAGAAACTTCACTTCCAGTTTCCTATTTTAATAAGAACAACCATCAGCTCAGTAAATCTGAAAATCAGACTCTTTTTTAGCTGAATAAATACAGGCTTTAGCCTGGAATAATGGAATGGAATGGAACAACTTTTAAAAATACGTGAATTAAGGAGGAAAACCAAACCAAACCAAACCATACCAGGATAAGAAGTGAAACAGCAAATGAGTCCTAGATTATGACCCTGACTTTGAACCTCAGCGTCGGGTCATGACGCAGAAGGGAGTCAAGCTTCCATTAACCATGCAAACCGCTCTGTACACCACGTCATCTGCGAATACGACTTTACGTCCGCGGCGGTAAGTGCAATGGTACGGGGAAATGAGTGAACAAAGCATGCATGAGTTAAGCACCTTGACACTATACTGCCACTGTCAGCTGATGAGGAGGACATATCCATGCTCTGCATTTTACGAAGCCTAGGTCGAGCGCGCTCACTTGTTTTAGGAACAGTGTCTGGTCCATCTAAATCATCAAGGGTTGACTGCCTTGAGAACAGCATGGTTGCTTCAGTGTAGCAGCTAGCAGCGCAAACAGTTATAAAGACAGTGTTAAATACAAACGATTACTATACACATGGTTCAGTAAACAAATACGCTCGCCATGCAGCAAAACACCGACACAGAGAAAAACGGTTCAGAGAGAAGATAAGGGTTTGCTCAGAGTAACCTTGTAAACATATTTCTACGCCGAGATTGCTCATGGTCGTATTCGTATAGAAGGCTAACAACCACCTACGCCCTGTTCATAGATTCATAGAATGGTTATGGTTGGAAGGCACCTTAAAGATCATCTAGTTCCAACCACCTTGCTGTGAGCAGGGTCACTCCCCACTAGACCAGGTTGCTCAAGGTTGTTCAAAGAGGTATGAAACCAATACAATGCCCTACATGCTTTCCAGGGGCACCGCCTCGCATATGTGAGGAGGTTTTATTTTCTTGGTTTCCCTCCTGAAATATCCAAATTCCTCAAGAAATGTTTTGGGAAGCGATCTCCTCTGTACAAATTCTATTTTATTAATGGCATACAGCGCTGGATCCTTTTTACACAGGTACAAGCCAATTTCCTACAAGAGCCCTTGAAACCGAATAAGCTCGTATTCCACAAATAGAAAAAAAATAGCTGTCAGACGTTGGCTAATCGTCTTTCCGAACCAAAGAGCCAAATCGGATATGTTGCTTAGCCAGTAGATCCATGCCAGATATAACCTGTTCTGCACAAGATGACTTTTATTTTGATATTTAGTAGTGAGCCCTGACGATTCTTTCCAGAGGGTTTCATTTATTTCAACCACAGCTTAAAAATGATTTCAAAATTGGTAACATGCACATCTCGGAAGAAAGAACGGATGTAATAAACCCTTATCTCCTTTCGCTTATCAAGTACAAACAGGACACCAGAGACATACACCATATATTGAGCATTTATGTGTTACTGGAGAAAAGATGAAGAACTGGATGAGTTATGAGAAAGAAAGTACATAATTAAATACAAGCACATAACATAGCAACAGGAAAGAAGCAAATACATTAATGACATATGGTAGGTAAAAGAACTATTTCTGTAAAAAAAATCTCAGAGAAACACAGATGTCTGTGAAATAAGTTGAGGGACCCGGTGTTTTAACACATGCAGTGACCTGCCTGAGCCTCTCAGATAGAACAAGAGAAGACCCCAAAACGCAGGATTTACACTCTACTTCTCTTCTTTTGAGTCCATCTGTGTTACACCTGAGCAGCGGCAGCAGGGGATTTGCTTCCTTGGCAAGCACTGTGTTTGTCCAGGGGTGTGGAGAACTGGGAAGGAGGTCAGAAGGGAAGTGCAATAGTGTTTTCTGTGTTACTTTGGTCTTGCTAGCTTGAAGTGAGGGGGAAAAAATAACCTGCTGGCATGAAGTGACAGTTTGCAATTACTGTCTTAAGGAAAAAGGGGAGGAAAGCAGCAAAATATGTGAGGTGAAGGAGGAGTTATTCATAGGCCTACACTCACTGATGGTCTTTTGTTGACGGAATGGACTGAGGCTAAAAGCATACTTTGGTTTTTGAATAGGAGGAAAATATCACCAAGATACCAAGGGTATTGTGAAATACTGAAAAACTGTAGTAATGGC
>WEIS01027991.1:0-23248 GCA_013389965.1 Todus mexicanus
AACATTCTGTGATCCTGTGAAACCAGATGACTTATCAAAAAAGACTGCTCCTAGGAGCTGATTAGACGTTAATGCCTTCCTCCCTTCTTCCCATTACTGTAAACTAAAATTTAAAAATGTAATAAAAATTTTCGTTGTCTATTTTGCTAAGTGTCGTGCTGTGACAAGGTGGAAAACTTGATTTTTACAAGAACTACCCTGGTTTGGTGCATTCTTTCTGCAAATCTCAGAGCTGCTCCTTAAAAGAAGCACAGAAAAAGAAAAGAGCAAGCAAAAAGAATGGATCTCCGGAGGTGAAGCGGAGTTGAGCACAGAAATAGAAATACTTTCAAGTCAGATTCAAGACTCTGGGGCTCAAGTACATCATGTCACTTGCCAGAACAGCAAGGAGTTGTTTAATAAAATGAGATGTTGGTAGGCAGCCTGAAAGAAAAGGAAATCACAGAGGAATTGTTGTTGTCGCAATTTCTTAGAACCAGAGTCTTCATGTACACATATCTTACAGGCTTGCATAGTCCCACTGAAGCCAAATACTTGTATGCCTGAAGTTAAAACAATGCTTTCCTGCTTTAGTGAATCGAGGCCAGAAAGTTCTAAACCCAATCTTGAATCAGTTTCCTCCTCTAATTTGGCTCCCTTGGCATGAGAAAAAGCTCTCAGAGGTTGTCATCTCTGCTTAGCAGAGGCCCTTTTCGAGATTAATATGATATTAAAGAAGAGAAGAGTTGTCCTAGGAATACCACAGTGCATTAAATCTATTATGATGAAAGGAGAGAGCCCTAATCTGAATAGAGACACAACCACCTCTGCCCAGACTCCAGTGGCAAAAGAATATAGTGTGCGTGTGTTAAGGCGCATTAGGCAATGAATCATCTCTGGCAGAGAAATGAATTTATTATTTTTGATCTGCAGGAGAAAGAGGCCTTCCAGGTCCACAGAAAAGAAACTAGACTGGTATCACTTTGGTTTGTAGACGAAACAAAAGGGCAAATAAGATTCTCTACAAATAGGTTAAGGTAAGGGGCTTAGTCTGCAACGCTGCATACAGGAGAAGGGTTCCCATACTTACCCAAACCTGCTTAATTAGGTCATAGCAATATTTAAGATCAATTATTCCCAGCCCATAGGAGAGATAGAGAAAAAAATATTTCAATAACACTGGAAAGAATTTTGAAGAAATACCACTGAAAAGAGACTCCAACCCATCCCAAGGCTGTCAGCCCATTACTGCCCACATTTGCTTTCCACTACACCGTTAACTGGAGGGCAAAATACAGCATGAAACGTGCCATGGGGGCAGAGTGTTGCTGCATGTAGCTCTAAGTGGGTTACTTGTCCATCCTCCCTGCCTTCCTTCTGCCCAGCAAAGCCAAGTTTCCACAATAACGCCAGGGCAGCTACAATACCTGCACATCCACCTGACACTGTAACCAGAAGCGGCATCGCAACTGCGGTGTAAAAGGTAATCATTCTATTCTCACCTCCGAAAGGGTTTTGCATATTAATGTGTCAGAGTCTTGCTCTCTTTGGCATTGTACTGCCAAAGAGTATCCTGTGGGTGTCCAGTGGAAAGCCAGGAGTCTCTGAAGGAACAGTCACTGGTACAGCCAGGGTTCAGTGCAATGGGAACTCTCTATTTCAGCTCCCCAAAACATCACTTTTGAAGCAGTCTCTCTGATCTCACTTGATGTAGCAATTCCTCAGTACATGAAAGATGTGTTGGTTTGATTACCGTATGCAGAAATTTATTAATAACTGGACTAGGCTCCATTCACTGAGCTTAGCCTGCCACCAGATCTACCTTTACTGAAGTCATTCTCAGTTTTAACTGCTTCTGTTAAATACGACAAGCAAAAGGGAAATAACGGTTCTGCTCTGTGCTTGTCTGGGGTGGGGGGGAAAAAAAAAAAAAAAAGGAAAAGGAAAAAAAAGTAACTTCCCCCTGCTCAGTTTGGCTTTTCTCACACTGTTTGTGTTTTTGGTCTGCAAGCATAATATATATGTGTGAGTTTGTTACTTTTCAAGCAATCAGAATCGTGCCAGATGTGCAGCAGAGCAAAAAAAGCTGAGGAATTCTACCCAGAGGAGCATATAGTTTTATAGTGGCATGACATACGCTGTATTTGCCTGTTCACAAGCTTTTCATTACTTCTCCTACCCACCCAGATATAAATTTCCTTTCCTGAACACCAGCCTGTAGAAAACCTGAGGTGCATAGTTAAGAAGTCAGATGCAAAACCACACAACTCAAATGGAAATCCAGTGTCTTAGTTGTAGCTGCGTATAACAACATAAGAAAATCTTTCTCAGCCAGAAAAATTTACATTTTATTCAGCTTCACTCCTTTTGTTGCATATAAGTTCCCTTAATGAACTCACAGTTTTGAGAAAGAGACCTTTTCTCTCGTTAGATGGACTTAACATTCAGAGCCAGCTAAACCAAAATGTTCAGTAACCAACAAAGTTTTCTCTTTCTGCTCTCTAATGGTTTTGTTGCAACGCGCTCAGAGGCAAAATAAAAATCTGCCAGGTGATAGCCTTAAATCAGGGAGATGAGAAAACCGAGAGGAAGCAGTTGAAACCATTTGAAAGCAGTGAGGAGCCACACCTGGTACGCTCTGCTAACGTGCAGCTGGCCATCGCCTCTAAACTCTTGCTGAGTCTCTGCTGGGCTCCAGTGCCTGTGTTAATCACGTACTCCTGGTAAAAAATGTAAATCTGCAAAACATGTTCTCTTTTTAACACCCAACTGTAAATAAAGCAGGGCAAGCTTATTCCAAACGTATTCAGTTTTTCTTGATTTAAGTTTCCCATTTTTCAATATAGTCAGCCTAATTCCACTGTCCCTTCCACCTGCTTGAAGCATAAGCGTGTCATCAAAGGCCCTGAAGTAAGATGGAAATCAAGCCTGTGTTCTCCTGGGATAAAATCCCAATTCCATAAGACTTTGAGAGGCAAAATTTACTACAAGTCCAATTTAAACCCCATTTCTTTCACTGATGTAACCCTGACAAGCATATATAGAGGTGCTCATTCCAGCTCTGGGCATTTTCTTTTCTTCCAAGACATTGTTCATAAGAAGAGGCTTAAGGAGGAAAGAGGAAAGGGAAGAGGAAGGCGTGTAGTTAAGAGGTTTCCTTCAGCTTTTAATTGGCAGATAAATGTAGCCCCACTGAAACCAGTAACGATTTATTATTTATTGGCCAAAAAAAGCCATGTGAATTTTATAGTCACTACTACTCTGTTAAAAAATAATAAAACTAACAAATACATTAAATAATAGATTTACATTAATGGCAAACAATGTAATCATCTGCCCTGTCAATCAAAGTGGATGCTGAATTTCTTCATTAAACTGGAACTGCAGGAACAAGAAGAGATACAGGAGCATTTAGGCAGCCTGGGTTATACATTACCGGCAGTAGATCTATTGCTATGAAAGTTGTATCATTCCTTAAAATGAATTCAACCACCTTGACCTACCCCATCTCTTCAAAATTTCTTCTTAAAGAGACCACTTCTTGGACTGCCAGGCTATAATTCAGGTGCCTGAAGATCTGCAGCATGTTTAAAAAGACAAGAAACGACAAATACTTTGACGAATTATCTCTCAAGACTGGCCATTTCTGTAGTGCTTCATGCATTCTAGTCAGACCTCCCAGCTTTAATGAATTCGCCCTTTGTGGAGGCTGCAAGGGCAACATTAGCAGTTTTGCAAGCAGGTGAAATTCAGTACTGGCTGTTGCAGTGGGCAGCGCCAAAACTTTGCCTGCTTCTAACCTGAGCTGGAGAACCAGAGAGGGAGAACTAGTTCCAGGCAGGACTCTTAAGATCAAGGTAAACCAGATCTTTCCATGTGTGGAAATATTTTTCTTGGTTTGAGATCAAAATGGAAACATTTCTGTGCACGCGAAGTCCTGTGCGAAATGAAGGTCCGATAAAATGTTACTTTGGGTCAATCAAAACTTTCTGCCGTTATGAAATCAAAGCTTTTTGGTCCAAGTTTGCCCTTTGAAAGCTTGTCGATGTGTTCTTGTGTGAAAATAATAACAATGAATTGCATGTGAGAAAAATCACTTCCAAATGAAAACTGAAAAGATTCCATTCCAGAAATGTTCACACAGGCCACTTCAACCTTATGGGAATGCTTTGTTTTGGGACAAGAAGTTCTGGAAACAAAATGCTGCCAGATCTGACAATTTTATTCAAAACACTGTGAATAGGAGGAAAAAAAAAAAAAAAAAAGGCACTTTCCCTTAGAAGAAACTTAGGTTACAAAACCCATAATACTTTGGCTGCACTTTGCTGAGCTCCAGCACCAGGGTCTGAACCTGAGCATCAGGAGACAACCTTCAAGTGGCATTAGCTCCTGCTAAGGTGTGACACTGAATGAGAATCCAGGTCCTTCCTGTTTGTTAAACAGCATTTACTGTTGAAGTCAGGAACCTCATGTGGGGTAAATATTATGTTCACAACTTGGTGGATATAGTAGAGAAACCCAGTCCAAGCTTGAGCCCACATCATTTTAAATCTGTAGGCATCCCAACAGTTGGGTACAGACACTGTAAGTGACACGTGGACTTTATTTTAATTGGCTGTTTTCAGGATCAGAGAAGCAGATCTTTGTTTTGCAGGAGACAGCTTTCTTTCCTTGTGGGGATCATGTTGAGGGCCAAACCCTGCCTACAAAAAAGCAGGTCACAGTCTGAAAAGCAAGGGTTGCTTCCTCGTGCCTCACTATATCGATATTTATTTGTTTTCTGTTTACCAGCCAGAGCTGTCTAGGGGAAAGTGGTGAAGCATTATCCATGGCTGTGCAACTCACAGATAGATCATCAGATTAAGATAAATTTCCTAATTTAAGAATTATTTTGATGGGGTGGGAAAGGGCAGCTCAGTTTTGTCACCTCTGTGAACAGCATCCCGGCATGCACGACTGCTCTCATTGTGGAGGGGAGCCGTGCCTATCAGCACAGACATTAGCTCGCAGCCATTACTGCAGGCAGAGCAGCTGCAGGAGCTTAGTGACCCACCCCCTCCTACTCTTACACTGCCAGGCCATTTTAATTGCAACCCACCGCTTAAAGTCTTCATTAAGTTCTCTTTGAGCCCAGCCTCCTCCTCTGTAAGATCAACCATTTGTCGCCCTGACCGGTGGAGCAGCGAGGAACATCTGCAGCTCAAATGTGATGCATATGCAACAATGGTCTCAAGATTAAAGGTCAACAGACTCCTCCAACACCCTGGACCGTCTCTCCCTTGCAGGGTGTCTGGTGTCTTTTGTTCCGAACTCTATACTTCCTGCCAGGCTTTTTGCCCACTTGCTCAGCCCAACTGCTGCAAGGCTGGTGCGGCGCCTCCACAAGCTGCCCAGAGCTGCCCTCGCACAGTGGCTGCCCATGAGCGTGTGGGGGCTGCCGCAGTGAAATAATGGAGCCCTTCCCTTGGCTTCTCATCGCAAAGCCCAGGGAGAGGATGACTGCAACAGCTGCAGTGCTGGCTCGCTCTTGACAAATGGTCCTGTCACTCCGCTTATTGATTAGCAATGTTATGACATTTCCCTTCAAAAACACAGATGTGGCACGGGCAGCGACAGGAGCACCGCTCTGGGAGGAACATAATGTTTGCTGTTGTTCCCATTCTCCTCTCTGCATCTGTTCGTATCTGTGGTGATGGTTTCATGTGCTGACTCTTTTATCAAGAAGAAGCGGGAGCAGGTGAAACCTTTGGCTGGGTTAAAGTCAAATACATCTTGTTGCATCAGGGGACTGAGCATGCAGATGACAAGCCTAGTTCTCCCCCACCCTGTACCAGTTTGTAGGGAGACAGCTGGGGACTCAGTCAAGCTAGCATTTGCCAAGAAGGGTGAAGACATGGTGAATCCACACATGATTTCAGAATCCTTTTGTGAGGTCCTTGGGCTAATTTTTTGTCTCAGGATGTATGATAAAAATCCCATAATATTGCCTATAAAGTTTCAGTAGTATGTTTGCATCCAACTGGTCATCCCATAGAGTCATAGAATTAACAGGGTTGGAAAAGACCGTAGAGATCATCAAGTCCAAGCTGTAACCTATTACCTAACCTATCACCAACCTATCAACCAATATCATCTCATCATCTAACCATCCCAGGAGCACTGGGTCCTTGCAGACCACTCTGCTTCACCTCCGTGCACAGCGCCTCACCCAATCAATCTTGTGTGGGTACACGCCTCCATGCAGAGCCATATGTGAGCACCTGAGCTGTGTCAGGTGAGGCTTACTCACGGGTTTGGTGATTGTGTACAATGCCTGGAAGCATCTCAGCACGCCCTTTAAAGGCCAAACTAGAGTCTGTTCATGAGCTATCCATTTCTTGGGGGGGGCGGGGGAAGGGGTTATCCAGGTGAGTGTGTTTCAGAGCCCTCCAGGGAAATCATCCTTTCACCCCCTGGTGCCCTCAACGGGGATGTTTGCGTATCAGCAGAGCTGTTCTCCTGCGGGTGAGCCTTAACTGCACTCCATTTCCTTGGAAATCCTTTCCCTTGCAACACAGAACTTCTATCAAATATTTATAGGCCAAAAGACAAGTTTGGGAGGTTCTGTCTATTTTCACTGACATGAAGGAGAGCAAGCTTTTTCCTCAAGTATACAAAATATGCCAAATTTAATCTTAAAATTGCTTAAGACCTTTCCTATTTGCTTTAAGTATTTAATTCAGCTTTCAGTGAATCCATTGCATCTTTCACAGGGAATTTAGTTAGAATAAAAGTTCTTACCTTTCCATGCTAAAGGTTGTTGCTTGGAGGTTGAATTATGAGACCATGCATGGTCTGCACTGAGTGTTTTGGAAATTCCCAATAAATTGTACAGCAGTTAATGAGCTTGTTATTGCATTTAAGGGATCTCTTCATCTTTTGAGTCAGAGAAAGCAGACCTTGTCCAATACAATGTTTTTCCTTGGCCAAAGTCTCTTACAGGGCTAATACAGCTAAAATGGGCTGATCCACAAGCTGGACGCACATGAATTTGAAGCAAGGCACGTTAGCACGATGGTGTAGGCGTCCCTGTACAGAACACACTGGTAATGAGAAGTGTATTTGTGAATGTCTCTGGTACAGCTTTTAGCATATTTTACAGCCAAAAAAAAAAAAAAATATATATAGTCTAGAGGGACCCCTTCCCACCAAATCAAGGTTTTGACCCTCCAGGCAACATGGTGTAGATTAATATGAGTTAAATGGAATGTGACCAATTTGTAAGGTGTTTGGTTTGTATCTTGAGAAATTGAAGACAAGATCATTTTTCCTTGCAATCAGAGTAAGCCTTAGGCTACACGCTCTTGTAGTCTCTACAATTGCCACAGGCCTCCTCTTTTAATATACTAGTGTATCCTAGAATATTTTTTACAACTTTCATAGTCCAATAATGTGATGGATTTGCTGGTATGATACTTCTGCTGCCTTTCCTTGCAAAAAGCTTCCATTAGTTGTAATGTGTGCTTTCAGTTTCTGTGAGTTTCATCAGTTTTTGTGTAATATTTTGCCCCTAGCTGTTTATTTATGCAAGAAAAGAGTTGTAGTAATCCACATCCTATAGAGTATGCAGGGATTATACAGCAACAAAAGCATTTTTCTGTCAAAGGTTCATCATTGTTTCTGAAGAAGGTTGGTTTAGGCTGATAAAAGGTCAGTAAATTGTGGGTTTGACATGGATCTCCATTTTTGTTTATATAAGATGTTTTTTATTTATGATGCAACTCCCCATGTTTTACTAATGATCATAAGAACTCTTTGCAGGTTGAGATATAAAGGTGAAAAATTTTAAGTGCTCTACCAAACAGTTTGCGAGACCTTCTCTCAGTGCAGTAGCTGATCCAGAAAGAAAATAACTGACGTCACAAGAAACTCAGTGGAAGGCTTCAAATACAGCCCAGAAGCTCCACGAAGCAAACTGGACTTCCTCTAAAATTCATCTCCTTTATCATGCCACACCACCTTCCCATGCCAGCAAACAGCCAGGAGACCATCTTAAATGTCTCAAGTTCAGCTTAAGTTTCTACCCCACTCTTTGCAGGTGTAATTCAGGAAAAGATTTACCTTTGCTTTCCAAATGATGTGAAGAAAGTGAAGCAAAGGCACAAATCCAGCAACTAACTTGAATATGCCCTTCAGACTTCTACGCTTAAGAAAAAACCATCTATGATATGTTTGGCAGTCTTCCACTTGGGTGTGTGGGCAACATCATTCAGGAACATGTGATAGCTATAACAACAAGATGTTCTGTAATTGTTAAGCTCCTTTGTTTGAATAGTAGGCAAGGAGGGACAAACAGAGGTTGCTTTTCACTTATTTATTTATTTAAGGACTGAAAGATGAGCAATCAGGCATCATGGCTTCAAGTGCAGAGGTATGGGGCAAAGTTCATCCAGGACCTCTTTGCCACTTCCAGATGCCACCATCCATGCCACTGGTGTAGGCAGCTATGCAGTTCTGCAATCATTAATTCATAGCAAAGAAGTAGCAGCCACAAAAAGCTCTTTCTGCCCACCAGTGAACAGTAGCAGCACCCAAGAAGTTCTGCCTCAGTTCCGGCCCCATGTCCTGACTGGGTGCCATGTCCTTTGAAGAGTTCTGCATCCCAAAATACAGAAATCTATAATTGGTTTTGCAGGCGTTGGAGGGGTGTATTTCCTGTGATACTTTGAGCCATGCTTGTTAAAGACAGAGATGTGTGATTGTGCTCTCAGCTAATGATGCCTTGTTAAATGCTGGATGCACAGTGGGAGAGCAGAGCCGAGCATTTTGACTCTCCACTGCTATTGCCACCTTCTGTACTGTGCTAATGGCTCTGGTGTGCTAGCTCTCACAACCATGACAAGCCAGCATTAGTCTCCTTCTCTTTTCAGTGGTGTTATAGATGGTTTGGAGAGGAGATGGAAGGCAGATTGGCAACAGATACCTGTCCACGAAGAAAACAGGGACAATAAGTCTTCATCCTGTTTAACATCTATTCTTCAAGAATAATTTCATTGGTACAAATGGGATTTCTAGGAAATAGATGTTCTCACAGGGTCACGGATAAGTTTGGCATGCAAGGGGCTGCTGAAGCTCACCTAGTCCAACCTCCTCTTCAAAGCAGGGCCAGCTTCAGGTTCAGGTTGGTCAGGGCCTTGTCCAAGTGGATTTTAAAAACTTGTCAAGAAGAAGACCCAGAATTTAAAATAGACCAATATCTACATAGTGCTTTGTTGTTCTCTTTTTTTAAACTTAAGTGGCTCAAACTGTGATATGCCACTCAACAGTATATGGTGTCACTAGCTGCTCTTCCAACCACTTCCTCACTTGTATTTGGTCTTCCTGAAAGCATCTCTGTTGAAGGAGTGTACTTGCACTGAATTTGCAGGGTCACAGACCTTCATGCCATGGCTAGGTCTGGCCTTTCCCATCCAACATCGTCATTCAAGCCTCTATTTTTGAGACTTACTGTCCGTTTTTCCCCCACCACATTTCAGGATGCAGACTCCAATTCTTCAGGGTAGCAGCCCTGCTCTGCGCCCATCAGCCTGAGGAGGACAGCAAGCTGCTCATTAAGGGCATGGGTTAGAACGAATTTTCTTTTCCTTCTGGCTCTCCAGCCTGAGATCATTGTGAAACTGATGGGCTATCTCTCCTTTAAGTTCAGCAACAAAGCCTCGCAGCTTGTAAGAATAATTCAGCCACAATTAGCGTTGGTGTGAAGCCAGGGCCTCCCACGGATGAGTCTGCCTGGTCCAGTGCAGAAGCTATAATCTCTTTAATGATGGGAGGTTCAACTAAATTAAAGTTGACCCTCAGGCTTCTGGCAGCTAAATTCCAGCAGTAACCTTCCCTCCCACCCGTTCCTCTGGAAAAAATCCTACCAACAACAAACTACAAGTGAGAGGGGGAGGAAACCTCTCTGTTGTTAACCTTTACAGGACAGTGGATGTGTCCAAATCAGACAAAAAACATGATGTCTCCTGCTGAAGTGCCATAAATAGTGCTATCTCCCAGTGTGATCTTTGAGAGAATCTGTTTTGGGGAAAGAACAGAAGAGGAGTCCTAAAAAGAGTGCGTGAAAAATGATGAAAGTTGCTTTGAAGTGAGTCCGAGAGCTGCAGTGCTTTCAGCAGCTTCCCCCTGGAAGCCCTTGAAATTCTATCTGCAATAAAAGATACCAAAAGAAAACAGCTGGCAGGAGCTGTTAAAGTGGAAACAATATGCAGTTCAGAAGAGATAAACAGGATGGGCACAGAGCAGAATGAAAAAGAAGGTACGGATCTGTTACTTGATGGGAACAGCTCTTCTGTCCTGGGCTGAGAATGCATGACCAGGAAAATATCACTGACTTTAGAAAAGCAGACTGGGATAAAACACATTTAGCAGTTGCTTTTCATGGAAATATGCATTTTACATCACACTAGAGGACAGGGGCATCAGATATACCTCCCTGATTCTTCACTGAATAGGCCTCAGTTTGCCTAGAACAGATTAGCGTGTAAGGATGCGTCCTGGTTTGGGTTAGGACAGAACAATTGTGTTCAGTGATTTGTACAGTTCAGCTAAGCCTCTTCTAACTAACTGCACTTTCTGAAGTTAGCAGCATGCTTTCTGCAGACAGTGCCTGCTTCTAGCAGTGGTAATGCTCCATGTTTAGAGTAAGTACCAAGGACTGGTGTGCAGACCAAAGTCACTGCTGGATCTTGTGTACGACACCGAGGGGTTGCAGAAAGTAAGGGCTGCATCTGCAGGGAGGAGTAGACAGGACAGGTGACCCTAAATTGGCCAACTAGGTATTCCATCTCATTTACATCATATTCAGTATAAAGCTGAGGGGCCACTAGAGTATGGCTCTTGGCTCTGGGACTCTCGGCTCCGGCATTCTCAGTTTGGTCTCTTGCTTGGTTCTGTCGCTCTCTCAGTTATGGTTTTGGCCTTCGGGCTTTAGCTCCAACTTCAATCTCAGCTCAGGCTTTGGCCTTCAGCTTTGGCTTCTTGCTCCTGATCTGTGCGTTCCTGAACCCAACTCCTGGATCCTGTCTGCCACTGGGCCCAGTCTGGGACTGCTCTGCAGTACCAGTGGTGACAGTGATGTATTTACCATCAGGGGTGTTTGGGTTCAATACTAATTTTGTGTATGTTTGTATATATTCCATTTTAATATTATTTTAATTTTCATTAAAGCTGTTCTAGTTTCCTTTTCTGATCAATAAGTCTCTCTCCCTTATTCATTTTCTCTTCCCCTTTGGGTGGGGAGGGGGGTTAACAGAGAGCATCAGCTTAGGGCTGCCCTGACCCCAAACCTTGACAGGGTGTCATGCTGAATGACACCACCAAAAGCAGAAGCCAGTCTTCTGACTGATATTACTCCAGTACTCAAGACAATGGCAGCTGGAATGGGACTCCCCTTCCAGTTTCAGTAGAGTGAGGCACTCCTCTTGCTAGCTGGGCAGTAACACTTTGCTGCCAGCTGTAGAGATGGATCCATTCCTCATGCCACTTTGAAGCGATGCTGAGGCTGTGGTCAAATCTAAAGCCTGCAACCAAATATAAAGCTTTCTTTTGCCTCACTGATATCACAATCTTTGGAGGCAGAAATGGGTGAAGGACTAACACTGGAGTTAGAATGGGATGCATCTCTCTGTGCAATGCAAAGAAAGTATTGTTAACAGTGTGTGCATGGACTTTAACCTGATCCAATTTAGCGATGTAAATTGTAGCTATTGCTGTGGCTCCCAAACAAGTTCTGCAGATCTCTACTGAAGGAACTGAGAGCAGAATACAGCCATGGAAGGGTGGTGAGGAATCCATGTGCAACCATGTCTGTGAAAAAACCTCCCATGCTCCGATCTGCTATTGACTCTGCCCATGCCATTACTGACAGAAAGTCTGCTTAGAGACCTCTGCTCACAGGGGAAGGGATATTAATCAAAACTTGTGTCCTGTCTTTACAGATGTACTTCAGATCAAAAGCACTTCTAGGGGAAAATAGTAATTGAGAGATGTGGTGGGAGTGAAGCAGAGAGGAGCTGAGTCATACTTTACATCTGCTTTCATTTCTTCTTATGCAATTCTTGATCTGCAGCTCCAAGGTAATTATTTGTGGAACCATTAGACTGTTCCAGTGTTAGGACAGATGCTGTATCCCACATAGCTCCACTTGTTTTCTAGGCATGTGTATTTTCAAGGAATAGTAAAATACAGAGAACTGGCCTCCAGTTAATCTTAGGTGTGAAAATGTTCGTATCAAGTCATTGTGCAGATGACCTAAGGCATTGTATGAATAACATGTGGCATGGCGTGCTTACAGTTTCCTTGAAAGGTCAGCTTGGGCAGGGTCATGCTGAAGAGGGGAAAGAATAGCAGGATTCTATTTTCTAGATACATATTAAATCTCCTACATTTTGTAAGGATCTGACACCTTGCTGAAGGCTACAGGATAACCCATAAGCAAGGAGAGAATTGCATCTGTGACAGTAAGTACCATTTCACCCTGCGGACAACTCCTCTGCCTTCAGAAAGGTCCAAGATACTCAAAATGCTTTGGAGGCTTAAATGCTACCAAGGACCTTGCTCTAAAATGCCTATTCAGAAAAGGACTCGGACACTCATACGGCTTCTGCAGCCCAAAGTGCTTTAATACATCTGAGGCTGCAAAACTCTTTCCCACTTGTATCAGTTTTATCCTGATTTGCAACTGATATAGCTCCCATAAAATCAGTAAATCTCTGTTTAATAGATGTTGAATGGGATGCTAAGAGAAATTCAGTCTAGCCAATCATATGCACATATACTGTTTACTTGCTTATTAGCAACTGAGCTTGGGATGTATGAAAATTAAGTGCTAAATATGTCCAAGAGCCAGGAGACTGAAGATTCCATCAGCAATGGAAAGGTGATTCCAATGTATACAGGAATACTACTAGACTGTATACTCTGCAATTCCATTTTCTCTTACAGCTAAATCCTCTGGAATTTAATAAAGTCTTCCATCTCTTCTAAAAGCCTTTGAGGAACTGAATGAAATTTAATTTTGAATTACAGTCTGACCATGCAGTTCTAGACCCAGAAAAGTTACAGACGGACTATTTCCTATTAAGTTCTGTAGCTTTTATAAGCAGATGACTTAAGATAAGAGAGACTTCATTGAAGCACTGAGTTTTTCTGTTTAAATTCATCACAATTCTTGTAAGTTTTTCACTGAGCAATTGGCAATAATAAATTTCTATCCGAACGCAGGAAGCTAGCAATTAATCTGTACACTGAAAAGAAAGATTTTCTCTTCATCAAGAACTTACAGCTTACACAGAGTAACTGCATATACTTTTTTAATGTTTGCATAATTTTTAAATAATAAAAAATGTTAAGCTTTTTGCATAAGGTCATAGGATATTAGAATGCCCAAAAAGTTAAATATGTTAAGTTTGGATTTCCTTTCACATCTCTGGAGTGTTAGTTCAGATTTCCTTGGTATAAGTGCAAATTGGATTTGTCCTTTCAAATTTTCATGTTCTAAAGTAACTGAATATGTGCCAGTTTCTGTACTATAAGGATATATAAATTATTAGTGTTTACAATAATGAATATGGATTCTAAACTACATAACCTACAGTACAAGGAGGAAAACAGTGGTCGTTGACCCAATCTTCTCTGTACACACCTGCCTTGTTCTTTCTCAGCTGCCTCCAAACAAAAAACTTCTCTTGTTAATCTTTTGCTCCCACTTCATGTTTGTTTTACTGAGAAGTTTTGTATTTCTACTAATACACTTTTTCCTGACAGTGTAATCCAAGTGAACATGATTTATAAGAAGATCCAATGATATTATAGGATACTGAACACCATTCTTCATCCTCTCTTCCAGCTCAGTGCAAGATCCGGTTTGTATGAGAGCTGGTCTTCACTGTCACTTCTGGTCCAGGGTCTGATGTCCTTGAGACTTGGCTGTACATTGGATTTTTCCATGCTTTTTGTACACAGAAACAATAATACATGTGAGGAATCAAACTGTTAGTTCCAGTGTGTGATTTTATTTTAATTTTTTTTTTTTTTTATGTTTGCCATTTGTCTGCCTTGATTTTTGACTTATCAAATATTGGTACATTGGCTAATTTGAAACTTGAGCCTGTGAGGATTTCTTTGGCATGCTGCAGAAATGAAAAAATGGATAATTTCTTGTGCTCAGCAAATTCTCTGCGTCTTCTGAGATGAAACCTAATTTTCAGTATTCCTGACAGTTTATTCAGGACTCAGTCTCATTAACCTATTGAAGCTGCTTTCACTGAAAACCACAGAAACTCTGTAATGCTGTTTAGAGCTAGCCACATCCCGTTCACCCAGCGACAGCTCTTGTTTTCCATCATCTGTTGCCAGGAAGGTTACCTCCAGCACTCGAGGATGGGAACAGCCAGATCCTTACCACCAGCACCAGAGCTCAGTCCTGGAGCTGCCGCCTGCGCTGCTCCCACCAACCTTCCTGGGACCACCAGCCCTCGAGCTGCTGCAAAACGAGGATCTTGGGCAAAAGATGGAGGGACGAGTTTTGCCTGAATTGGGAATGATGACATCGCAGCCATCAGGCTGTGGGAGAGTAAAAGGGGAGAACAAGGACTTGTAATCTTGTTATACTCCCATTCTCACTTTCCTCCCCCTGATCAAATTTAATTTGATAAAATAATGCAGGCACTAACTGCCAAAGCTGAAGCCACCCAGGGAATAGCTGAGCGCACGTAAAATGATGGATTCAAAGCACCATGTAACGTTTCTTGATGCAACATGTTTCCCTTTAAATCATCATTTGAGTCATAACTCCTGGAGCAACCTCGATATACCCTGCCTGTCTCCTTAGAAGTGCCCTCTGGCAAGAAACAAGCTCTGTGTGCAGTGTCTTTGTCTAATTGCATTTTGGCAGAACACAGTGAGGAGAAAATAGAGAAAATGAACTAGTTAATTCCATGGTCAAAATCTGTCTATGGCTGGGAAGTGGAGGAGAGTCGAGTCCTTCCTGCTCTGCTGAACTGTCCGGCGTAGGATGCAAAATGCTGCCATTCTGGCAACTCCAAGCGAGCATTAAAGGGGCAGCTTGCAGTTAACTGTTCACACTTGTGCACTTCCACTGGCGATGGTTAATGTGACTATAATTATTGGATGGATAGACTTGGTTGGCTTTCCCACACAGGCCATTTGTTGATATATGTAAATTGGGCAGAGGCAGGAAACTATTACAGGACACAGGTGCTTTTTGCCGACTGGTTAGATATATTTCTTACAAGCTGAAGCTTTTCGTGAATGTCCTTGGCCACTACTTGACAAGGTTTTTCTAGGTACTTTCAACTCAAGAAGACAAACACATTAAAAATCATCACACAGAGTGCCCAACCTTATATCTCATGACATGAGTCTGTGTCTTACCTCTCAATTGCACCATTACCTTTTGCTTTTCTTTATGCCTCGAAAGCCATGACCTGCCCTCTGCGAGAGGCTAGAGCAGCTGGGGAAGCTAAACTATGCTCCAGGAGGGGATTTAAGGAAAGGCACAGTCTCTTTTAGGAGGTTGTTGATGCTGCTGCTGCTCAGGGGTACAAGGGAAGATTTAGAGAGATGAAAATCTGCCTTGCTTAGGCACAGTGTCTGGGCTCTGCATTAGAATAAAAACTTGTGTCCTGCAATAAGGTTTTGCAGTGGGTACAGCTAAACAAACATGTTTAATATTACAGAAAAATACGAGATGATGATGATTTCTATCGACGTGATGCAAAAATAACCTTTTCTTTCTCTTGTGGTAACAAGGGCATGCAGGCAGGTGAGCCTGGACCCTCGTTTCAACAAGCATCTACCCATTCTTTTTAAATCAGTGGGAGCACTCTTGAAAAACAAAGGTGAAACATAAAGCTCGCTCTACTTTTTAAAATAAAGCCAGCTTTATTTTTGACAATTTGCTATGCACTGACCATGCTAAATCAGAGCCAGCAAATGACAGTCTGATCAGGAGCATCCTCAGAAGAGTGAAAGTGTGGGAAGATGTCCAGCACAGCATTGATGTGACCCTGAGTCTTGCAGCAGCACTCTGCTCTGTGGTATAGCCTCCAAGTTTGGCGAGGAGAGGAGGAAGGGAGAGTGTGGTCCAGAGGGGGAAAGATGGATTATCTTGTAGCCGACCCATTCTTTGTTCACCTCTGTAGCACCACATCCTTTGCCACACAAGTCATAAAACTTCCTACCAGTAGCTATTTTGACAGAGGTATAATAAAGCTCGGAAGGGAATGAAGAAACACATCCAGAACTGTCAAAATAATATAGTATACTGTGTTTGCACGAATATTATAGTATAGAGGATTATCAGTAGTTACACCAACACAAAAGTAAAACTGGGTTGGGGTTTTTTTCAGAGGATCAGAGAGATTTTGCTTTTGCAATGTACCTTCACATACCTTGAGAAAGAGTCCTTATTGTTAACCTACGAAGGAATGATTTCCTTGGAAATGTGCATGATTGCTACGAAATTTTCTGGCAGGAATACAGGCAAGAAAAATACAGTCTTGTATCAAAGCGGTCCGGAAAAACATGACTGGAATCACGGTTTTAATTGATTTTGAACAATTTCTCATCTGGTAACATTTTTCCATACTATTTTAATGGCTCTGGTACTTCTACTGCATTCTAAAATTAACCTTCACCTTACATGACCTATGGAAATTTTATAACTACATCCGTATGCAACATCATACAGGGTTGTTAGTTTCTGCTACTAATGGTATTATAAATTTCAATTTTCTTTGAAAAGCAACATAATGGAAGCTGAAATTATATCAAATGCAATAATAATAAATATAAAAAAATATGTATACATAAAAGTAGTATTCAGAAGCTGCCCTGATACTGACGTGCAGTTGTGTCTGACACTTTACGAGCACGCTGTACGCAGCAAGAGGCTACGTGTTGCTAGACCTAACATTGGTATGAAATAGGACGGGGATTAAGGGTGCTGTAAAGTGAAGTGGCCTCACCAAGGCACACTATCAGGCACCGGAGGAGCAGCAGATAAAACACAGGACTCTGGAGTCTCTGAGAGGTAGGAGGATTTGAACCCAGGCACTGCCAAAGTCAGCCTGGTGCAGTGCCATATGTGAGACCCGTTTTGCCTCTCTCCAATGGAAGTCGTGGCCAAGCCTTGCTGGACTTGGTAGGAAGTCACCAGGACAGCAGCGGGTGTTTGCTCTGGCTCCAGGTGAGTGCCAGGCACATTTGGCCAACAAGTAACACCCAATAAAATGCACTTGATGCAATGTAGTGAGAGCAGGGCAGAGTGCCTGTTGTGCTGAGCAGAGGATTGCGAGACTTGGTTTCTCCTGGCCCGCAGTGATAGCATAATATTTGCAAACTGGCCATGATGTTTTTGAAATGAGGGGTGATATTCTAGACTGAAGTGACCAGGGAAGCCCCAGGATCCTGAGCAGAAAGGAGTCATGGAGCCTGGCCACTATGACATTTGAAGTGGAAATAAAACAGCCTAATGGCTTTGGCTGTTTCATCATGTTATAGAAAAATATAGTCTAGAAATAAGTATACAGAAACCACTTTAAGGGATGGCACTTTTAAAGTTTATATACAGTTTATCCTCTATGTCCCCATATGCCTACCATGAGACAATGGTAGCTTGCTCGGATTTTTTTCTTCTTTCTTTGTGGTAGTTTTTGGTTTTTCTTTCATTTTATGTTTAGGGGTTTTTTTTAATTGGCACTAATATCTGTTCATTTTTATACACATGGCAGGATGCCTGAGGGGCAGGTAGATGGCTTTCAGATCATCTGTCCTATAAACTCACTGGAAATTACCCAGTCCTCCTTTGCCCAATTATTTGATTCTCCAAATGTTGATACTAAAGGAAGACATGAAATTGGCTTCAGGGCAAGCTTAACCTTTTCAGTCCAAGAGCTGCAAAATGGATTTTTCAAGCCAAATACCCACATTTTATTAAGAGAGATGTACAGCAGCTTGGCCTTCCCTATATAGCTGCTCGGTCCCCGGCTGCTCGGTGGTGGTTTCCAAGGGGAGTGCCAATTAGTGCTAATTGCAAGGGTGGTTTTGGGTATGTACACGTGTATGTAATGTAGACCCATGTCTCCTCCTCAGACAATCACTCATGTCACATACACCATAGGCCCATCCAACAGCTGTGAGGTGACCTGGAGATGAAAAGCTCACATGCCATATCTAATCCCCAGAGCCAGCTGGGCCTGTGTCCTAAATGACTATATAAATCCTAATAACAGCTAAAGACATTGTCGGCAGGTACCCCAGGCTTTCCTACTGTCCACAGGGAGCTGCCACAGTGATGCAATATCTCAGCTGGCTGTCTGGAAAACCTCATGATACGGTGTTTGCCTCCACCCCATCTGACCGCAGAGGATGTGCCTCTCAGGACAGGGGTGGAGGGACAGTGGCTGGACAGATGGCTCCCCATCCTCTGCTCCTGATGAGCAAGGGAGGATCTCCTTGAAAGGTCCCCGAGGAAGAGAAAATGGCCCAACTTTCCTGGCTGTCCCAGGAAAGTCATAGCCAGCCTCAGTGGGCAGTTGATACAGCCCTTGCTGGCAGGACACTAGAGTTTCAGGGCTCCTGGTTCCTCGCTCACCTGCACTCAGCTCCTCAACGTTCAGCCCTAACAAAAGTCGGGTTTGCACCTCTGTTTGCTTTGCAAGTGTTTAAAGTCCAGCACCTAGCAAAAAGCCCGCACCCAGCTACACAGGACATTTGGGCCATGTGGAAAGTCTGCCTTGACATGTGTTGTCTTAAGGATTAATCTCTTTTTGGTTCACTGGGAATGTCTGCAGTTAACTCACCATGGTGGGAGTAAAGCCTGTAGTTCACAGTGGTGTGTGTGCTGCACATTTACAAGCAGACTGGGCTTTTAAACACTGAAAGTGAGGGAATTCACAGTGAGAGTAGCGAACTTGCCATGTTCTTATCATAGTTTCCTAGAATTACAGTCAGAAATAAAATTAATTTGAGGAAAGACTTCCCTTCAATAACATCTTGATGTGGGGCATTTTAAAGCATAACTCAGCATATACTTTCATGGATCTTAGCACTTCTGCATAAAAAAATGAGAAGAGCTGAATTATTGCATCCTCTTTGCACCAAAAAATGTTAAAAAATAATAATAAAAAACCCCCTATGCTGTTGAGGAAAGTTCTGATGTAGCATTGATGCCGCCATTACAGAATGTATAATAAACTGCTTACCACTGTGTATTGTATATAGTTCACTAAAGAGTTGCTAGTAAAAGAAGAGGTAAACAGTATTTTTTTCAGGAAGGGAGAACATACAAACTTTTGCCTGGGAAAGATTGCAGAAAGTTGTGCACACTGAATTATACTCTTTAGTCAGGAAAGACGAGATCTGGGATGTGATGGTAGAGGCATTTGTGATTTTTTTCTGTGCTGTTGCTGTTTATTTTCTGCAGAGCTTGTGAATCAAAACTTGTGCGGCATGGTACTGCCACCGGCAATGAAGTAGCTCCACCATCTGGGTTTTTTTAGAATTGCCTTTTTTTCCTCTATTTCACTTAGGCTTGTATATGTGGGTTTTGTTTTGCTTTGATTTTNCAGAGCTGTTGGGGAGCTGTAAGGAGCCCTGTTGGCACTGCTTTCCACAGGGCTCTCCACAGGTGTTGCCGTGCCTAAGGCTGTGAGCAAGGCAGATCCAAGTGGCAATGGCATCCCCTTTGCCACCTCCCCGTGGTCCTGCTCTCAGCCCTTGCACAGTTCAGGGCTAAGTGGCTTATCTCAGTTCTGCCTGCCCTTCGGGTCAGCATGGACACTGCTTCACAGGGGACAGATGCACAACAGTTCACAAGCAGCTGCTGACCTTCGGTAAAATGTGTATGAACAGCCTCAGACCTCTGGGGGCTATGCAGGGAAAGAGGGAGAGAGATGGTGCCCTGGATGGACTGAACTTTTTTTTTCCCCAGCAGTTCTAGTTTTAAGCCCTGCTGTACGTAAAGAATGTTTATTGCTCTGTCACATGTGGCTTACAAAGAGCACACCCAGTGCTACAAAGAACTGGTGTTTATTTTTCCTGTTTGTGAATTTACCTGCAGCAGCTAAAATCCCATGTAGAGCTCAAATCTGTTTTATAAGTGTTTTATTCTGCATAGCAGGAGATTTGGCATCAGAGTAAAGGGAAGAAAGAAGGCAATAGTCATCATATCACAAATAAAGTAGACTCTTTCACTCCCATTCTTATACAGGAGATGTTATAGAAGCATATGGGCACTCATGGTTCTGCTGTTTTGTTATTTCTGTTCCTTCTTCAGCATTAGCCCCATCCTCCCTAGAAACCTTTGCTTTCTTTTTTGTTGTTGTTGTCCTTTGGGACAGGATGAGAAGCAAGCAATCCCAACAGAAAAAAAATCACCTTGTTTATGGAAACTGTACAAAGTCCAATAATATTCTTAGCAAGATCACTTTGGAATTTCAAGGAATTGTAGACCTTTGTTTGCTTGGTGAGGAAATGGTTCTTACACTGCAGACCATGAGCATTTGACCCATTGCCTCCAGTCATACAAAGAAACCATGGCAGAGTCCATGACCTCGGCATTGCCACAATGATCACCTCACTGCTTTGATTAACCGAAGGACCAGTAAGTTTATGTCCTAAAATCAATGAAACTCAGTCTGATGAGAGAAAGAAGTGGCCCAATGGCAGACACACCATTCATTCCTCTTGGATAGCAATGCCCTCAGTACTGCACCTGGTTTTGCTAGGAGGAGAGCAGACCCCTGCTCATTCAACAGCCATGCTTGCTCCACCAAGGTAGCAGCTTTTTTTTTGGCAGAACAGAAACCTGGAGTCCAGGAAGCACCTCCCATACGTGCCACTGTGTAATTCCCTAAAGCATTTTTCTAGTTATTTGTTTTTTCAGACTGGTCTCTATCCCTGGATTATACTGAGTCAGGTCCACCCCAGGATCCTGTCCCAAAGCATGTGTTGCAGAAGCTCACAAAGCCCAAGTCTCAGAGCAGGGGAAAGTGATCCCAATCCACCCACCCCTTACCCTGCATTTATCAGCCAGTAAGGTGCTGGGGACTTACCAAACCAGAGGTTGCACCTATGTCACCTGTACTTAAAAGCCACCATCAGACCTATTCTTCAGAAATCTGTTTAGCTCTGTTTTGAACCTGTCTATACCCCTGGTTTCCACAACAGCCCATAATTAAGAGTTTCATGGTTTAACTATTTGTTGTATGAAAAAGTAGTAGCAGTAGTAGTAGCAGTGGTAATTTTGTTTTGTTTTAATTTCCTGCCTCTCAATCTAACAGAGTTTTAAAAACGGAGTTTAAGAAACTCTGAAAGAAAAAAATCCATTTCTTAACTCTCTCATGAAGCCAAGTTGAAGAAAAGGAAGGAGCTTGATTTGAGATGATATCAGGCTTCCAGAAAGACTTCTTCAACCTTCCCAATTTAGTTTATTTAAACCCAGTGAAATGAGCTATGTAAAAATACATTAAAAGTCTCAGCCTTTAAAGAACCAAAACTACCAGAAGCTTCTGCTAGTAGAAAATTCCGCTATTACACATTTGGCAGCAAAGCGACTGCATAGACAGATGACATGCCATTAGAGTCCATATAAGTAACCGCTAGGGAAAGCACCTGCTGCAATACAGAAGATGTTGTTATAAATGCAAAGATCTGATTGAAAAGCAATTTATATTCCAAGCAAATGCATAATAAGAGAAGACATACTACCCAGCGTAGAGCTTCCTGCAGAGGAGGAAAGTGACACACAATAGAAAGTAGTTTATCCTGTGGAAATAATTAAACAAGATCAAGGGGAAAATATATTTGAATACACACAATGGTTCAGCTTGATGAAAAGGGAGTTCTCCTCTTGGTCACAGAGTCTTGTAATCTAAAGAAATTCTTTAAATTGAGAAATAGAGAAAGGGTTACTGCATCTAATTCAGCAATGAGATTCAGCAATTTCTTGGGCCGTACCTGTCTATTGTTGAGTAAAATGAACACATGCAAGGAAATTCTGGGTTTGTTTCAGATTAAATTACCTTGCTGCCTTCCTGTCCTAGATATCCCTGTTTCTGAGAAGGATAGGAACAGAGAGAGCAAACGCTCTTGCATTCACTTTTTATACCGGTAGAACAAATGAAGTTGAAGTCGGCCTGTGCTTTCTGCCCTATTTCTCTGCACTGATTGGATCTTGCTCCCCTGGATGTTAATAGAAAGAGCCCCATTAAAGCTGGCAGCAGACTGAGTCAGACCCTGGAGTTACATACACAGAAGTGGAACAGCGATGAAGAAGAGCAGTAAGATCGCCTTGTTTGTGCTGCTCAGCCCATAGGCAACAGAGGGCAAAATCCAAGCTGGAAAAGGACAGATAGGAGCTTACAACAGGGCATAAAATGTTCCTGTGGTCTTGGGACCTACATCAGCTGGACTGTTCTCTACAAAAGCATGCTGGCACTGGTATCCAGTATTTCCAGTTTTTTCTTAGGAACCAGAAAGTCACACAGAGACAGGTTTGGGTACCAGTTGGGCACTACAGAACCAAAGGATTTATCTCATGAACAGCCCCCTGGCATCTCTCTGGTACCTGTCTCACCTGGGGCTGTAGCTAAGACTGGATTTTTCCTTTCCCAGGTCTGAGGCACAGCTCATTACAGTAATTTCAGTGGTCGCTGGTGAGGTCTTGAATATCTTCTGAGAATTGAGTTGCCAAATATGTGACGGAAGGCTCTTTACCTCTGAGTGCTTCTGCAAACAGAAGCAAGAAAAAGGCTTCCAAAATGATAACAGCAAGAATCTGATTGCAATCTGCAAGTCAGATAGGAACACAAAGAGCATTTCATTTCCTTGTGAGCTTGACACATGGAAAACAACCAGATCACCCAGACAAAGGAACATTGGAAATAATAACCTTTAAAGAAGCACATCTGAAAAAAATAACTCTTCCAGTGTTTAAATTTGCCTAGTGAGTACAGATACCAAATGCATTTCAGGAATAGCTCAGCAATGACTGAGTACAACATTTAATTAAGCGATTATATAATCAGCCCTCTGTTTTATGAAGCAATAACTCAATTCCCAAGTGGATAAGCTATGAGGCCAAAGGCTGGGCAGTTTATCACAACGAGGGAATCTGAGCACTGCTGGGGAAAACATAAGGACAATGATGTTATTGTTACAATACTAGTTTAATTAATATAAAATTAATAAGTTCTCTTTTTTTCCC
>WEIS01027995.1:0-10556 GCA_013389965.1 Todus mexicanus
AACCAGAACAATTCTATCATTCTCTGATTTTGCACTAATGAGTCTGCAGAGGTCACTGCTGCACAGTGGACCTCACAGCATGATGCTGTCAGAACCAGAGAACATCTAAGAGGAGAGCCACCAGCTGGTCACCCTCAATGTTGCTCCTTGAACGGAGTCACCAGTTCCTGAGTGGTTCTGCTCAGCTCCCATCGCACTGAGAGGTTTCAGCCTAGAAGCAGCCTGGGAGCAACTTACCAGTTAAACCGGTAGGAGTGTGGGAGGGTGGCAGTGCTTTCTGTGTCCCAGAGAGTGGGTAAGAAATGAGATGTTCCAGGGGATGTCCAAACAGAGGGAGGGAGCCAGGGTAGATACTGGGGCAGGGCCATGTAGGGGACACAGGACGCAAGTCTACAGGAATCCAGCTTCACTGGTTCTGCTATGCAAGGAGCAGGTTTGCTCATAAGCATCATGTGACCTTCCTGGAGTTTTTCTCAAACCTGAGCAGCCTTCTTTTATAAGAAAGATGGAGAGAGGCTTTCTACCAAGGCCTGCAGGGACACGACAAGGGGTGATGGATTTAAACTGAAAGAGGGTAGGTTTAGGTTAGACATAAGAAAGAAATTCTTCACGATGAGGGTGGTGAGACACTGGAAGAGCTTTCCCAGAGAGGTTGTGGATGCCCCATCATTTGAAATGTTCAAGGTCAGGTTGGATGGGGCTTTGAGCAACCTCGCGGCAAGGGGTTGGACTAGATCTCTGAAGGTCCCTTACAAACCAAACCATCCTGTGATTCTACAATGGAACGAGATTCTCTCTCCAGCCAACAGACGCCCCTGAACCTCACACCTCATCCTTCAGCTAACCCAGGACTGACATAACCAGGAGCTGGCATGGTGGAGGCTGCCCATGGTTACTCACCAGTTGGATGGCTATCATTAACACCGTCTTCAACGTGAATGTCCTATCACAGAGGTCAAATAAATCTTCCAAGCTAGGACCGAGCAGCTCTAGTACCATGGCGTTGTACTTTCCGCACGGTCCAAAGTAATACACCTGGGGAAGCCCTTCAGCTGGAAGAATATGAAAAGAGTTGGAATCAGTCAACAGGACAATGTTTCTTTGTACCCTTCCTCCTGTGCATAAACCCTGTGTGGGGCAGGGCTTTATTTTTTAACTCTTAAGTGTCCTTTTCTGTTTGATCTTGCCCAGCAAGCAGATAAATTTCAGCACTTTATGTCAATGAATCATAAACCAAATCAGTGCAGGCTTTGCTCAGCTACACCCTTGAGTAGACAACTGGATTTCAAAGCAATAACACAACCACGTGAAGGCATCTCGCTTTGGCAGCTTGGAAGTTTTCCTTAAAAAAAAGAGCAGATTCATATTTTGACCCATCACCATGTAAAAATAGGCAATCGCAGTCGTTAAGCATATGTGCAAACCGTTTTAGCTGGAAGTCGCACACCAACCTCGCGGCACCCAACTGGTGGGAGCCAGAGCCCACCCTTCCCACCTCACTGCTTAGCAACAGATTGCTCAGCAAGAGGACACAATATTGATACGTGGCTGACAGTAGCTTTTTGTGTGGATTAGCTTCCGAAAAGCACCACAGGAAAAGGGAAAAACCAGCCTTGGCGTCTGAGAGCTCATCGAGCTGCAGAGTGCTCCTGAACCAATGCTCAGTCAGAACAAAAAGTCAGAGCAGCCCATACGGGGAGGAACTGATCAGCACCAGTGTGGCCAGCAGGACTAGGACAGGGATTGTCCCCCTGCACTGGGGAGGCCACCCCTTAAACCCTGGGTTCGGTTTTGGGCCTCTCACTCCCAGAAGGACGTTGAGGGGCTGGAGCGTGGCCAGAGAAGGGCAATGGAGCTGGGGAAAGGTCTAGAGCACAAGTCTGGTGAGAACTGTGCAAGGGTTCCCCAGGTGTGTCCCAGGCTGCCCAAGGCAGGAGTGGAGTCCTCATGATCCCTGGAGGGGTTTCCAAGCCTTGGAGATGTGGTGCTGAGGGACATGGGGTAGTGGTGCCCTGGCAGTGCTGGGGGAATGGTTGGATTTGATCATCTTGAGGGTCTCCTTTGACCCAAACGATTCTATGAATTCGGCATAGGGCTAACTGCAGTTTTTTTCTTCCTAACATCTAGCACAGGNGAGGAGTATTAATGAGATATTACGGAGTACTGCGGGAATTCCCAGTTTAACTGGAGTTTTTCTTCCTGACCCAACTTGGTCTTGGGAGGCTGCTGCTTCTAACAAAGCTTCATAGCTTAGGAAGCACTAACAGTGCTAAAGTCCTCTTAAGAAAACAGGACGGTTGGATGCAGAAGCAATTCACGAAGCCAAGCAATGATGGGATGTGATCCAGGCAGCTCCAAAACGTTTTCAGATATCCCCGAATCAACACAAATGACAGTTTAACGCCAGCAGCTTAGTACTGAAGATCTGAATAATTACAACAGCTCTTGAAGTAATTCACAGTGAGACACTGAGTTTTCAGCAAAATCTGATGAGGACTTGGCTATGTAACTACCTCTAATACCAAGATCATAATTTCTGCTTTTTGGAGAAGAGAATGACAGGATATTCTATGAACAGTTTAATGCTAAGATCATAATAAATTCAAGACGTATCTACAGTGAGGGCTTCTACCACCATTTCTCTATCAGGTCTTGAAAAGCTCAGAGTAGGAAGCTGCTCAGATTAGGTGTGTGCTAATTAAGGTATCTGGGAGGATAAAATTGCAGAAAGGCTCTTCAGGAAGGTGAAGAATCCAGTTCACAGAGCAAGGGGAAGGGAATAAATTTACAGCTGTACTTGGTAAGGAGTGAACACGGCAATTAGAATTAAATTCCTACCAGGCATAAGAACCAGGAAGAGAAACTGAAGCAAGACTCAAGAGATGAGGATTTCACACAGGGAAGGAAGCAAGAGAACTCTTTAGTGCTCTCCGGGGTCCCAACTCCTTCCGTCAGCTTTACCCACTCAGAGCCTTGAGCCTGGAGAACCCTTCTCAGCTTTAAACCTCAGGAAAGCTCTGCTCTTGGTGGCAGCTCCCACAAGGTGAAGCCGCTGTGAAGAACATTAAAAAAAAGCATCCTAAGTGCCAGCCTGCAGAAGACATTATTAGTTTCAGGCATATTTTTAAGGTTCGATTTTTCCCTGAGGGCTTCCAGCAGCGATGCTGCCAGCTCTGCAGTCAAGATCTCACCTACTGGCTTTGCTAAAATAAAGATGCTCTAACGTGCATCGCATTTTCAGATGCAGGCATATCCTGGAGCTGAAGAAGCATCGCTGACAAGCTCTGAAGAGCCTCCCAGCCCATGCCAGGCCTCCTCAGCTCCACTGAAATAAAGTTATGAGGGACATGGGATAACACACCTTCAGCTCACTCCAACACAACTCGGTATTTATCCTGAAGCTTGAAAGACAAGTGGTGAGCTTGATGTAAATATCAAACGGTGCCTGTTGCCTGCAGGATCCAAGCAAGCAGATGATTTTAGGGTGGTTCTCTGAAAATTTGAGATAAAGGCATCTCTGGACTCACTCATATGAGCAGTAAAAACGAGCAGCCAAAGGAAATCTGCATTAAATTTTATTTAATCATGGCCCTCCTGCATAATTCATGACGTAGCTTGGCTCTGTTTCAGCAACAAGCACTGTGTCCTGGTGCCACCGAGTCCATTGCCACGGTGAACCACAGGAACTCTACAAATATCGCCAGCAGATCTGTAAACACTTAAGGAAGATGGTGCCAACAAAGAAGATTGATTGAGGGAAAAGTATCTTTTGTCTGGGCAGTGGAACTTGAGGTTTTTAATGGCAATTGTGTCTGCAGAGGACTCAAAAGGTCAAATGAAGCCATGGAGCTGTGAAACTGCCTGTCCTAGGTGAGCAATTCTGGATTCAAAGAGCGCAGGATGAAAAGCCCCAGGCAGAGCAGAGGTCTCACCCTGAGGATTCAAAGGTACAACCCAACCTTTGAAATACAAACCACAGAATCATAGAATCATTTTGGCTGGAAAAGACCTTTAAGATCATCAAGTCCAACCGTTAACCCAGCACTGCCAGGGCACCACTATCCCATGTCCCTCAGCACATCTCCACTGCTTTGAAACCCCTCCAGGGATCATGAGGACTCCATGACTGCCTTGGGCAGCCTGGGACAGGCCTGGGGAACCCTTGTGGGGAACAAATTGTTCCTCAGGTCCAACCTAAACCTCTGCTGGTGCAATCTAAGGCCATTTCCTCTTGTCCTGTTGCTTGTTCCTTTGGAGAAGAGACTGACCCCATCTGGCTCCAAGCTCCTTTCCATGCTGTTGCAAGCAGAGATCACCTGAATTTGATCAACATTTTTCGTCTTGCTACAGAGTGGTCTGGCTTGTAAAATGCCCTGCTCCCCCTCTGCTCTCATTGAAAGTTTATCACCCTGATAAACACAGACTGAGCACCGTGCTGGAATCCACAGGCAAATTCCGCTATTTCAGCAGAGCGATGTCTTGGAAAAAATTCAAGCTGAGCACAGCGAAAAGCTAGTGCAGCGTTCTGGAGATGAAAGTATCGTGGCTGGAATTAGAGCACAAATGCGGACATCAAAGCTGAAAACTCTGACTTCACTTCCATCACGATCCTGAGCAGCTGCAAGGCTCTGGCCTTAGGTTTCCCCGAGATGCTAAAAATCTCACTGCTCTTGCCACAAAAAGGGACCATCCTGTCCTTACTCACCCTCACCTCTTCCACCACCTTGCTGGGCTCACGTGGCTGAACAGTAAATCAGATCAATCCTAAATAAGTTTGAGGTTTGCTTGAGCTTGAAAGCAAGAACAGGAACAGTAACAAGCAGTAGGAGCACTGCTCTTCAGAAGGGCTTCATCTGAGCTGTATTAACATCAGGGAACTAGGGAATCCAGGGTTCCCAGGAGATGTGGTGCTGAGGGACATGGTTTAGTGGTGCTCTGGTGGTGCGGGGTTAATGGTTGGACTCGATGATCTTAAAGGTCTCTTCCAATCCAAACGATTTCACGATTCTGTGATCCTGGCTGATTCAAGCAGTACTGTACATCTACCATACGCTTTGCAGCATGACTAACAGCCCTCAGAACTCATTGGACATCCAGCACACTCCAACAAGCCGCGTTAGTCCAACCATCAGCCGTGCGAGTTGTACGGACAGTCCAAAGCCATTTCCAGGACCAGTTACGAAATGGTGACTGGCAGCGAGATGCCAGTCAAAGGTGATGCTCCAGGGAAATCTGATTTTGTAGCATCTGGCCCACATGGAAGGCACAAAGAGTGGAAACCATCTGCTGTGGTAGAGCACATGCACCAACACTCCGTATGTGAGCATCATGAAAGGCTATGAATAAACCTCGTGCAACTGCAATCAGTCCAAAATACATCCAAGAAGAGAAGAGGTAGCAAGTGCAGGAAGCTATACGCAGCACCTATGTCAGAGGAGGTGCAGAAGCCCCATCCCCATACATCAAATCACCCAGAGATGAGCACAGCTTGTGAAAAGGGAGCGATGTCGCTAGCTTCTGAATCACCAGCTAGCTTTCCTCCGATGCAAAACTGGTTTCCACTGCCTGTAGATGTGGTGTGGCCAAATAAAGAGGTGCTGACATCTTCCATTTCAAGAAGAATTACGATTTTGTAAACTCTCCTCATGCAGGCTTCAAAGCTGAGCTCAATGGGAGAAGGAGATCCTCCTGAGGAACCCCAAATTAGATCCTTGAAGAGAGAGGGAGGGGGGAGCAAGCCGATGTCAAACAAGTAGCTGATGATGCAAAAACTTGCTCTACATGAGCAGCAAGAAATTATTTTTCATGGAAACAGCCACGAAGACACGACAGCAACGTCAACGCACCAAAAGTTGTGGGTGATTTTAGAGCACTGCTGATGAATGGGACATAAATTGTCACCAAATTCTCAATTCAGAGCAGAAACTGTATTTTTTTTCTACAAATCGTGGAACACAAAATTACACGATGAATGGCGTAAATAGCAACGGCGCGGGAGACGAATGTCTATAGCTAAAATTAAATGCATTCCAAACAAATTAAACAAATTGCTTTAGAGTAGTCAACCCATTTAAGCTGATTACGCTAATGAGGATCTACCCTTCTCTTCATTTTCAAATCGGAATAAAATCCTGGCTGAAAGAGAAGCTTCGCTGTCAGCGTTGACTGGGATGAGATCTCAGCGTTTAACCTCTTAAAACACGCCCTGAGTTTAAGTCTACTCAAGTGTGTTCGTTAACAGGTTACGTCTACGAGCTGGGATTTAAAAGGCTCATTCCGACCTTCAGGATTCTAAATAATCTGGTTCAAAAATGGAAAGAGGGGAGAAAAGTTATGGTAGGCTTGGAACTGGGATTAAAGTCGCCATAAAGGTCTTTCAAGTATTTGATGGCATCAGAGATGTCTTATTTCAAAGCAAGACTGTAAAAGCTTCCCAATCCAGCCCTTCACCTTCAACTTGAACCAGAGTCTGGGTAAGGACAGAGACTTTGGGTCTACCACAACCTTGTCACATTCCTTACAGACTTTACAGACATTGAACTGACATCAGATTAGGGAAACAACCTAAAAATAGTGACCTGATGCTACACACCCCAGAAGTGAGGCTAGAGCATCGCTGTGACTCAGCGGTGACTGCAGTGGGGGATGCAGGGGCACTGCAGCAACTCTCTTCCACCACTCTGGTAGAGATCATGAAGATGACCAACCTGCTTGGGAATCACCAAATGGTTTGGATTGGAAGGACCTTTAAAGTTCATTGAGTCCAACTCCCCTGCAGCAAGTAGGAACATCTACAACTACAGGTTGCACAGAGCCTTGAGCAACCTCACCTGCCAGGGATGGGGCATCTCTCACTGCTCAGAGCCTTGAGCAACCTCACCTGCCAGGGATGGGGCATCTCTCACTGCTCAGAGCCTTGACCAACCTCACCTGCCGGGGATGGGGCATCTCTCACTGGTCTGGGCAACCTGTTCCATCATGAGTGTTTTCAGCCCGGATCATGACCATAAAGCTCCTGAGAAATTTCTTTGCTCTGCCGAGCTGTGGTGAGAAGCAATTAGACCTGTCACAAGCATCAGACAGCATCCCACCATCTCCTGCCTGCTTCCCTGCGGTGCTGCCTGGGAGGCAGCTGGGTCACCATTGACTTTGGCTTTTCTGGGAGAAGGAGCACTCAGCAGAGCATCACTCAGCAAGAACCAGGCCCAGCTGCTCCTCTCCGCTGCCTAAAGCCCACCAAGGAAAGCCCAGCAAGGGCTGCCACAGCAGCCATAAGACAAGACACCTCCTCAAACCCTGACTGGCTTTCTCTGCTCCCAGCCCCACTTACTCCAAGTATCTCCTCTGTTACTGTTCACTCAATTCCAGATGGGGTCTCAGCCACCCTTTCACAGCATCATTACGAGCTTCTCTTCTTCATGCGCCCCCTGAACATCCTCCTGCCCCGTTTGTTCCAACTGCTGCCAGACTTTGCTCTCCACTGCTAGCTTTTCACAGCATCTTTTTGCTGCGTTGGTTGGCCAACGAGTCATCTCCTTTCTAGCAAATCCAAATGCTCCGGTGTCACTGCCCAGCAGAAGTAGCTGCAGCAGGATGTTCTGCTTCACCTGATCATGGGTGAGAAGGGTGCAGAGCTGCTACCAATAAAGAGGGAGGAGAGGCAGAGCCCCTGCCCTTGGATGTGGAAGAGGCATAGCACAAGAACACTTTGAACCCATGAGGTCCTGGGAAATAAAGCGAGGGAGAACATAGTAAGATGGATCAACACCTTCTCCCTGATGATCGTAGAGCAAGCAAAGCTTTTAATTGCAAGATCTGACACTCAGTTGTGTATAAGCCATGAGAAGACAGAGCCACGTCCAACAGCTCATGTCCAACGACTCTTCAATGAAAGCATGGTTCCACGCAGGCTCCAAGACTCCAGCATCATTGCAGAAATCCACCGTATATTATCCGTCTTCTTGGGATATGCAAAATGTATCAACCCCCTGCTGGGTTTTGAGTGGCTTGTTAGTGTTGGAATCCACACGCACAAAAAAAGGTACAGCAAAAGGAACAGAAGAAAAACAGACATGGGAAGGACAGAAGGAAGAACATATTTGTTCCTGCTGCTGGTAAAAATCCAAATGATTTTGATTTTGACTTTGGCGGCAGAAAAACAATTTTTCTGATTGTGATATTAAGAGGGGGTGGCATTTCATTTTCCTTGGGTTGCACAAGCTGGATTCTGGTATCCTGGGTTGACTCTGTTAAACAACTCTTCACATACGTAAAGAAAGCAGCAGCTTCAGAGAGGGTAACAAGAGGACACTCACATCCGTGTTCATACAAATCAAAAAAGATTGAGAGGAGAATCAGCCTGAATTCACATTTCTAGGGTTCAGGGAAATGACTGCTCTCAAATCTCCACATAGCCACTGGATTTGATATCGATATACCCTTTGCAACCATCTCTTGTTCCAGTAATGATGACAGCTGGAATCTAAGACAACACCTTAGGAGAATTCTAGCATGGTGGGGGTTGGAGGGACCTCTGGAGATCATCTGGTCCACCCCCCTGCTCCAGTGGGGTCACCCAGAGCAGGGGGCCCAGCATCGCAGTGTCCAGGTGTGTCTGGAATCTCTCCAGACAAGGAGATGCTACAACCTCTCTGGGCAGCCTGGGCCAGGCTCCAACACCCTCACCCCAAACAAGTTGCTCCTCCTGCCCAGATGGAACCTCCTGGGTTCCAGTTGGTGCCCAGTGCCCCTTGTCCTGACGCTGGGCACCACTGAGCAGAGGCTGGCCACAGCCTCTTGCCCCCTGGGGGCCCTTTAGCTCTTGCTCAGCTCCCCTCTCAGGTTGCTCTTCTGCAGCTGAACAGCCCCAGGGCTCTCAGCCTTGCCTGGCCACAGCCCCTCAGCATCTTCGAAGCCTCTGCTGGATGCTCTCCAGTAGCTCCTTGTCTCTCTTGAACAGAAGCCCAGAACTGGACCCAATACTCCCAAAGTGGCCTGCCTAGGGCAGAGGATAGGGGGAGAAGAATCTCCCATGGCCTCCTGCCTACACTCTGCTTCATTCACCCCAGGAGACCATTGGCCTTCTTGGCCCCGAAAGCCCATTGCTGGATTAAGGATCAAACAGGATATATTTTTAGAAGAGTTATTTGAAACAACCCCCAAAAGTTCTAGCTTGTTACACAGGTTAATTACATTCCAGTAAGCTTAAAAGAAAAATCAAAACCAGAACTTCTCAGTTGCAAGAGAGAATTTAACTCTGCCAAGGGAGAGGCTACTTCTTGGCAGACAAAAAATGCTAAGAAAGCAGCAATAATAAAAGACTTCTGCTGACATGCTGCTCTGCTGTCCAGAGCAATGTTTTGATTTGATCATGCCACGTCCCAGGTGGCCCCTGCCCTGCATCAGCTCATCTCTGCTGGAGACTGTCAGCTGGAGGCAGAGCTTTTACCGGTTCCCTGCTTCCTCCCCATCCACATGCCAAAAATCTATAGCGCGAGTTAAGTGATACTTGAAGCTTCCGGCATGTCAGGAGCTGCCAAAAAGGGTGAAACTGCCTTGATGACAATGCAGAGGGAAGAGCAGTACGCCAGAGCAGGACTGATCCACCCCTGGAGCCCCCAACACAAGAACGACAGAGATCTGTTGGAGCAGGGCCAGAGAAGGGACATGAAGATGATGCGAGGGCTGGAACCCCTCTGCTGGGAGGCCAGGCTGAAAGAACTGGGGTTGTTCAGCCTGGAGAAGAGAAGGCTCTGGGAAGACCTTCTTGTGGCTTATCAGGACTTAAAGGGGGCCTAAAAGGAAGCACTCCCTCTCAGCACAGGAAAACCTCCTGCAAAACAGTTCAGAGTTGTTAAAAAAGATACTACCTCCATATATCACCTCTTGATCTCACCTTGAGATAGACAAATACTCATTACTGTCTATCAGAAGAACCCAACGAAACATATGGAATGACATCGATGACTCCAACCCCCACAGATTTATGACAAACATTTTGGGGCAAGTCAAGGAAAAGTATTGGCAGGAACAGTGTTCTCCAGCTCGCCAGCTTCATGCTGTTCCCCTCCACAGGCTGCCCAGTGTCACTGGGTTTGATTTGATACCAGAAGAGTAAGAGACGCAGGAGGACTTCTGGAAATAGAAGAAGGGAACTGCCTTCATCTCACTTTCAAATATTAATGGCCTTGCGTTAAAAGCATCTGAGAGCTTCTAATTGATAAAGGCTAAATTTAGACCAAGGAAGTAAAAACTTCTGACGTTAAGAGATGCTGAACTGGGCACATTCAGGAAGCCCCTTCCCAACAAGGGAACTGCCACATGAAAACCAAAATCACCAAGGAATTTCAGATAGTAAAATATTATTCTCCAGAGATAAACAGCAAGGCAGCTCTGAAAGCAGGCACGCTTTAACTGGGCACATTACAGGAATCCACAACACTTTATTTCGCAATTCGAAAGTTCTGAAGTCAGAGATCCCTCAAGTTCAAAAGTTCGTTGGACTCCCCTGACTTTCTAAGGAAGGTAAGGGTGATATTTCAAAGAATCATAGAATG
>WEIS01028003.1:0-15308 GCA_013389965.1 Todus mexicanus
ATAATTCTGTGATTCTGTATTTCTGCTAGCATGGAGGAGATGGGGCTCCAGCCCTGCGTCCCCAGTAATTCCAGGAGTTGGGTCCATTAGTTTGATCCTGATTCATATGAAAGTGCATCCCACTGCTCCATGGGCACTGCCCTCCTCTTCTGCAGCAGGCAGAGAACCTGGCCATACAGCACTGGTAACCAACCACCTAGCCATGACAAAACTCTAAGGGGCAAGAAGGTCAGAGGCTGATTTGGCATGACTGGTTGCTTTTTTACTATTGATTTTCAGCATTTTGTATTCATGAGTCTCTCTTCCACAATAGCATTAATATGTTGCAATGTGGTTGACTTTTGGCATCCTACTGATGTATATTACTACTTAGGTGGGAGCTTCACCACCAGAGCAGACAGCATTAACAGAGTCATAAACAAGCTATGAAGGCATCAAGACATGATAAATGCAAGTGTTTTTAGCAAATGTCACCCAATGAAGCATGTTTTCTTTCAAAAAACTTTAGTTTATAAACTCTGTTTGTCTAATTCAGTACATTAGCCTTAAAATAATACCTATTTACTTTGTGTTCCTCAAAATAAAATCACTTTGCAATTCAAGTTCCTGTTAGCTTGTTGGGAAGAAAAACAGCAACAAAAGAACAAAAAGAACCCTTTTAATTAAAAATATAGCATCTGATTCGTACCCGAGTTAGATACAAGCCAGGAGTAACTCCAGCTGAAATCAGTTTGATCTCTGCAGCAGTCTGTCAGGACTTAAAGCGATTAATTAAAAGATGTGGATATTGTGCAAGAGGTTTATCATACTCATGATCATCTTTGGCCACAGAGCTCATGCTGATGCTGCTAACTTCTGTTTCTCGAAGTTAAGTAATTATCTCTTACTGATGAAACGTGTGGTAGCTGCTGTCTCTTTGCTTTAGAAAAGGGAAGCGTGTCCCAGAGAGATGTGGGATATGGGTGCATCACTCTGAGTTCTGGAGGTAGCTCCTTGCTGCTGTCCTGACATAATACAGCTATGCTGCTTTATTGCCCAGTTGTTCATGTAAGTTGTCATTTCAGCTGCTTCCTTAGGGAGACTTGCTTTTGTCGGTGGTTAAAAATTAACATCATGGTTTCTCGCTCTTTATGACTTCTAAAACAAAAAATTCTCAGCCAGTTGTCAAAACTATGCTCTACAGGCTGCCTGTTCTTGAGAAAATAGATAGCCCTCAAGCTTCAGATTTTTTCCGAGTAGCCTCCAGTTCACATAAGTCTTCAGTTGTGCACTAGAGACAGTACCAGGGGTTAGATTAGCAAGAAAATTTGCCACAGGTAGCTCCTTAGTGCCACACTGCATATTCTAGCACTGTTGGCCTGGGGCTGAATGCCCAGTTTCCTCCCAAAATTCTTGGGGAGGGAAAACACCTACAGAGGAGACACAAATGTGAGGCATGTAAGGTAAACAGCAGGAAAGGCTGATGAGGAAGAGAAACTCTGCTGGCCGACCTAGCTGTTAGTGAGAGCCCCTCCACCTTCCCAGAGTTAGGTGCCTAGATAGACCTGAGGTGGTGCTCCTTTTCATGCTTTCCATTGAAAAGCTTGAAAAACTGCTGCTGGACCCATGTTCAAGGTGGCTGACAGAAAACCCCGAAGTTAATGTCTGTATCCTAACTTCTTTGAAAGTAGCTCTCACAATGTGAAGCCTGTGTGGTGGTCGCAGGAACATAAGGTGCATCTTGGCAACATTTATATGCTTACCTTCCTTTCTAAGCATATCACAGCTTTTACATCTCCTGTAAAAAAACTTTATGTGAATTTCTTTAAAATTCTGTTTGCCCAGTTTGCTGATTCCTTCTATTCAGGTATGTAACACTGCCTTTGAGAGCTTGCATCTTAGCTTCCATGAGAAAATGGTTGTGGGTCCTTCTTTAGGAAACCAGTCCTTTCTAATATAGCCTCCCAGTTGATACTTGGAGATTGTGTTTGTATTTCAGACTATGAAGTTCAGAAAAGAGCTTAGCATTCATGCCCTGTGAAAATCTTTTCCCTTAATCTGAAGATCCTTCATCTGTTGAGGATCACCTTTTCTGGGCTTTTTGGACCTTTGTGGAATGTTAATTGAGAATAAAAATTGGGTACAGCCTGATCAGGAGAAACACATGTTCCTTAATCTTGAGCATGGTTTGCAAAATCATTCTAAGGATGATTGAATTAAGTGATGTCCTGTAATTTTGTCTTGTTGTTCCATTACTTTTGTCTTCTCTTCTGTGGTTTGAACAGATGTTCTAAAATAATTACATTATATGCCTCCTGTGAGGTAACAGTGCTTTAGACAAGGACTAGAAAGAGAAGTAATTGTTCTTGTTACCTGCAGACAGGGCATGTGCTATGGAACAAAGTGTTTATGTAATGGCTTTTGCTTGTGGAAAAAAAAAAAGTGCGTCTTGCAGCACTAAATGCTCTCTGGTCAGTAGTTAAACTGCATTTCATTAACTGGCTCTTGCTCTGGTTAAAGCAAGCTGCCAAGCTTCCACGCTGCTAGGGCTTTTCTCAGGAGACCTCAAGAACAAATCTGTCTATGCTGATTCTACCCATGCTCTGCACTCTCTGCACTGACTGACTCAGTCTCTGCGCTGAGACTGTGGTACCAAAGCAAGCCAGGCTGAAGGAACCTCAGGTGTCACCTCCTCCCTTCCCTGCCTCCAGGCATGACCTGCACACAGAAACAGATAAGTGACTGCATTTTATAGCTGACAAAGGAAAAAAGGGACCAGGAAAAGAGTGTGTTACCATGTTTACTGTGTGGGCAAAGAAACAGAAAGCTGAGGTGAACATGGATATGCTGTTTTTCCAATCATCACACAAGGGAAGAAAATAGAGGGTTTTTTTCAGAAAGTGTTTTATCTTGGTGATCATATCCAGTACCTTGACACCTAGTGCACAAACTCATTGAACGAGGACTATCCTAGACAGGTTCTCCCGTGTTGTTTACAACAGCAGTAAAAACAAAAGCAAAAGTCAGGAATAAGCGATAACAAATTCTGCTTCTTTTTTTTTTTTTTTTCAGCCCAGATCTGTGTCAAAATATCTTGAAGGCAATTACCTTTAAAGCTGATTTAAAAAAGGAAAGTGCCTGTATGGCAACAGACTTCATAGCTATAATTAACGGTTCTCAATAAAGACGGATGATACAGTGAGAAGTGTTGGAGGCTGGCAGTACTACAGAAGTGGAAAAAACCTTTTTGTCCAGCTGCCTAGTGGTTATGGACTGTGTCCAGATTTCCCAGAATTGTTTGTGTTTGTATGAAAAGGCAGCCTCATATAAATGCACCAGTACCTGCCTGAAGATCCTGTTCAGTCCAGGTCTGTGGGAGCTGGCCACCCTTGCTTGTTAGTCAAAGCTATACCTGGTAAAAAGGGAGAAATGGCCAAAGGTGACACCTGGCAGCAACCTAGGTATATGAACACGACATCATAAATAGAAAAGCCCTGTCAAACAGCTACATAATGTTGTCTGTGAACATCCATAGGGTTTTTTGGAGGGAGACAATAGTAAGATAGCAGCTGATGAGCAGAAACGTTCATGTATGTACTTGTACACCCGTGTATAACTATTCTGTGTTTTCCAGTGCTAAAACACCTTACCAAATGGTAGCTTTCTGACAGAGAATCTGATCTAAAATGGAAAAGACAAGCAAAATCTGGTTTTGTTACCTTGTTCGTCTGCTTTGGGCGGCAGTTAGTGAAGACTGCTTCTCTTCAGCCTCGCTGTGGAAAAGAACCAACCCTCTCGTTGGTCTGTTTGTCAGTCCTTGGGGTCAGGGCTAAAATTCAGTGAGTTTAAAGGAAAGAGCCTCATTTACTTTGCGGCTTTACAGTCATTGGTGTATCATTTGGGTCTCTAGTCTTTAGCAAGTCTACATGAACCAAGTTCACTGTGGTTGCCTCATCTGTTCCCTGTTCCTCCTGTCTCTGAATGCTTCCCCATGTGGAGCTGGTTTCAGTTGCTTGTGGTTTGTTAATTTATAAATCATGTTTCTTCTCTTTGGGGACCAGGGACTATTTATACGTTTACTGAAGCTGCTCGTATCACGAGCACTTAGAGGCTGCTGCAACATCTCCTTTGTGTCTTTGAAAACCTTCCACTGACTCAGTGAAATGTTCAGACTCCCACAGGGTGAATGGGTTTCTGGAAGCTTTAAGGATGGCTTCCCACATCTCTCTCAGCAGATGCAAATGTTAAACCCCAGGATCTCAAGTCATCATGAATGTCCCTTCAGTGACAGAGTGGTATTCACCTTCATGTAGTACATTACTTACATGGGTGCCCTTGGATGGGATGAGCCCAGGTCCATTCACTACAGGACAACTCTGTTCCTGTAGATGTCATGATGTCATCTGGCATTTGCCTGTGCATTACATCAAAAACATTTTGTTTCACCAAATACTGCTGTTTTTTAACTTAATGCTCGTCATTGTATCTATTTTAAAAGCCAGCCAGGCCAACTGAAAATTGCATCCTAGTTTTTCTGGGCTGAAACTACAGCTTTCTTCACTAATCTGGCTTATTATGCATTCAGCTAGACTATTCCAAGTACAGAAAGATAATTCTTCAGGTATGAAAAGCTCTTCTGTTAAGTAGTACACTAGTAAATTGCACCTCTGTTTTCAATATCTCTTAATAATACCTAGAATAAAAATTAAGCTACAGGTCTGTAATGCTGCCTGGTCTTTCCACCATCTAACAGATGCTGCTGTTGTTAGTCCATCTTACCATGACATCCTGAACATCAGGTCAGTGAAACATGGAATAATTCTGGCTGCCAGGGACCTGAGGAAGGAGGTCTCTAGTCAAACCTGCTCAGCGCAGAGCCACATCGTATCTACTTTTTAATTTTGTTTTTAGTTAATGATCTGCAGACACTGAATGAAACATAAACTATTATTATTTAAATGTATGTGTACTTTCTTGCGTCTTGTAAAGTGCTGTCTCCAGAGTGTGTTGGCATGAATGCTGCCCATTCTACTGCTGTTTGCCCCTTTTTTTCCCCAAGCCACCTTAAATATTTGTCTCTCTTCAGGCAAGAACATGTTGATTCAAACCCTGAGGATTTGATTTATTTTTTTATTAACTTTGAAATTTAAAAACCAAAATGGTGTTAATCCACTATAAAGTGTTTCTGCTTAACTTATTTTTAATAATCAAACAAATTTTTACCTAGCATTTTCAGTATTTCAGGAAATTCTCTATATTAAATGTGATAGGTTCAGTCAGCACTTGACCCTAGGTGTCACAACTCCACTGAGTCTCATGATAGTGTGCTGCTTTCTATCAGAGAAGGGTCTGGCTTGGTGAATATTAAAAATATCAAGTTAAAAACTATTTAGATGTGTTTTATCTTTCCTTCCTTCAGAGGAGAATTCAGGCTTTGACCAGGCTGAAGTTCACCCTACTCCCCGATGTTACTAGTTTTTTTAATGTCTTTTGATTCTGGAGAACGGAAGTAGAAAAACTTAATGTTGAAAAATATTATCCCAGGAGAGGATACAGTGACATGCAGCCAAATGATCAGCTGCTTTCCATTAATGTACCTGCAGACCTGCACTTCTCATGAAAATTTTAGCAATTAAGGCCAACCCTCTGAAAGTCTTATCGCATTTAACGAAGCGCTCTATCAATTTCGTAGATTTACAAACAGCTTAAACAACTATGGTCTTCTGTAGTTACAGGTGGTACCCGTAATGCTGTTACTTTCTGCCTTACCAAGTTCCGTGTCTTTTTAAGTAGAGTTGGACTGTTGACCATTTAAAAGGGCTAACTGTAGGGGGATATCGTAACAGTCAGCTAAATCATATATGGATTGGAGAAGGTGAGGAAACAGCTAAGTGGCATCAAACAGAAAGAGTGAGGTGTTCGAAGCAAGGGAGGTGGTTTCTATCAGTGTGCAGCTGAGCTCTCACAAGTCTGAAAAACAAGAAGAGCCCGAAAGAGTGGTTAGTGCATGCGTGGGAATCGGAGATGGTGGGCCAAATGTGACCTGTTGTGGGAGCAGGTTGCATGAGCTCTGCTGAAAGGTAACACTCATGTGAATGATAGTTCTTGTAGCTCTTCTGTGAGCTAAGCTAAACCAGTAAATCCTATATGATTTCAATGGACAGCATGCTTCCTGTAGTATTGCTTGTGTGTTGAGTCCTGTGGCTGATTGCAGGTTCTTAGCTTGGATATTCAGGACTTGGTTGGGTTCAGCAGCCATCCGAGTTACAGGGGTCCACACAAGTATCTACAGAAGATTTAATCATACTGGCAACAGTTATTTTGTGTTAACAGATTTGTTTCTTAACAAGAATGAACGTACAAAAAAAACCTTTACTAATCTGCTAAAGATATTTTCTTGGGATCTTTTCAAAAATGAGCAGTGAATTGGCTTTATTTTTAAGTAAACAGGAGTCATACTGAGGACATTCCTCTTGAAAATAATACCAGTTATATGTATAGTTGATTGTGAGCCTTACTTTTGGCTGGCAAGTTGCAAAATATTGTCTGTTGCTTTCTATTTCTTGAACTTAATTTTGTTTCTAGGATTCCAAAAAATAAAAAAACAGCTGGCTTCCCAGATACGTTTGCTGCAAGAAACCAGAGACAAGTGGTTTCATGAAACTGGAGACAAGTGTGTTTCCTCCATAACAATTGTGCTAAAAACAAACTGTTCTCTTTGTCAGTGTGGCTTCAGACACTTTACACTAGTATGCTGCTGGTGTCTGGAGTCTCGTTACCCAAAAAAGCCTTTGTCTCGCTCAGAACAGTAAATAACCAGAGATTTTAGGCACATGTGGAAACATCTCATTAGGGAAATTTGAGAGAGGGATGACAAATAATCTCCTGATATCCATCTAATGTCATGATCTGAATGTGCGATGGCAAATCATCCTTCCTCATGTAGTTCGGCTTCTGAAGGCTACAGATGGGTTTGCCTTCAGTCAGTGGGAAGCTCGGCGTTTGCATGCCTTTGGGCTAGCAGCCATGGCCACGCAGCTCCTCCGCATGAAGCATGCTGATGGCACCTACTTGATGTCGTGCAGCTGACAGGAAAAAGATGCAATAGTTCATTAGTTTTTGCCATTCTGTTTAATTCAGACATTTTCAAAAGGAATGCCACTGAAAGCTTTGTAGTACTGAAGGTGCATAATAATTGCATCAAAATTGCCCATCTGCAGCTAAAGTGAGATAATTGCCTAGGCGTATTCACATTTGCAGAAGAGATTTTGAATAATAAATGTTTATAAAGCCCTTCTGTCATCATGCTATCCAGTCCTCACCCCATGAGCCAAACTCTCAATTCATTTACACTCTTTTCAATCCAAAAATATCTCATGTTGGCGCAGCTCTAGGATTGGTGAAGATGAGAATCTGGACTAGTTTAAGTCAGTCACCTGAAATTGGCTCCATCTCCCCAGCAACATTTATGAACCAAATTGAAAGAGAGTAATCAGCAAACCCTGCTGATTCCTTGCTAGTGTTATTTTCTGTATCTTTAATAATTAATCTGGCTAAATTACTCGAGTTTAGGGGTGCCAGTACTGATTTTCAGTGATGCTGAATGCTGCTTCTTCCTGAGGGGCAAGGTTTGTCACAGGATCAGATCCACAAAAAGGCTGAGATATGTGCCCCATCCTGTAAACAGGCTTAAACATCTACATGTGGGTTTTCCAGCAGATGCTTCTACCTCCTCAGGACCCTCTCTTCTCTCTCAGAGGGAAAGCCTGAGTGGATCCATCCTCACAAACACTGACGTTCTGAAGATATGGCAGGACTGGTAGCAGCACGTGAGATGTAAGCCCATCTTAATTAGCTTTATCGTGGCTGATTTCGCCTCCTCCTGCAGATAAGCTAATTAGCGTGGACTCAGCTTACCCAAGGCTTTGAACACAGTCAGTCCCTCCATGCTTGACAAAAACCAAAAGCAGACAACTGAAAGGTATGTCCTGGTTTAAGTACATGCTTGCTTGGTCAATCCCTTCTCCACCGCAACATGGTTTGTAGCCGCTCCTGTGTTCTGGTGCACTTCCTTTTCCTGGCAATTAAAGATGCAAAACAGCACTGTCCAGACAAGATTTGTTGATGCAACTTTGTTATCTTATGCATCTTTGAGAATGAATGAATTGATTTTTCCATTAGACTTGATGCAAATCATGCTGGTGTCCCCATCATCCTCAGTGATTCCTAATAGCTGCCTCACAGTCTGCAACACATACCTCTCCCGTGCTCTCACACAGTGACTAGAGCTGCATATTCTAGCCCAGCACTACGAAAAGAGCAAGCACGGATGATTTACAATGGGATGGAAAACATTTTTAGCTAGATGACAGAATCACTTGCTTTCTGATTCTGTGTGCCACTGGTCTTTCTGCATGAATGGACACACTGCCATTCCTGCTGTGGGATCCGTTCAGGAAAAGAGCCACCTCAGTCATCAGCTCAACCGCAGCTCTTCAGTTTGTAAATCATAGAATCATGGAATGGTTTGGGTTGGAAGGGACCTTTAAAGGTCATTTAGTCTAATCCCCCTGTAGTGAGCAAGGACATCGTCAACTAGATCAGGTTGCTCAGAGCCCCATCCAACCTGACCTTAAGTGTTTCCAGGGATGGGGCATCTACTACCTCTCTGAGCAAATGGTTCCAGTGTTTCACTACCCTCATTGTAAAAAAAATCTTCCTTATATCTCATCCAAAACTCCTCTCCTTTAGTTTAAAACTATTACCCCTTGTCCAATCGCAATACGCCCTGCTAAATAGTTTGTCCCTATTTTTCTTTTAGGCCTCCTTTAAGTACTGAAGGGCCACTGTAAGGTCTCCCTGGAGCCTTCTTTACTCCAGCCTGAACAATTTCAGCTCTCTCAGCCTTTTTTCATAGGAAAGATGTTCCAGCCCTCTGATCATTTTTGTCACCCTCCTCTGGACCCGCTCAGACAGATGCATGTTTTTCCTGTGCTGGGGACTCCAGAGCTGGATGCAGTGCTCTAGGAGAGCAGAACAGAGTTGCAGAATCACCTCCCTCAACCTGCTGGCCACGCTTCTTTTAAGGCAGCCCAGGATATGGTTGGCTTTCTGGGCTGTGAATGCACATTGCTGGCTCACGTCCAGCTTTTCATCCACCAGTACCACCAAGTTCTCCACAGGGCTGCTTTTAATCCCTTCATCCTACATCCTTGGCACTGTAGTGAGATTTCATCAGGCTATGCCTCTTGGGTAGCCCCAGCATGGGCATGGCAAAGCTAGCTAGCTCTCCAGCACTGGGAATGAAGCCAGCAACCCTAGGATATAACTGAGCCAGTGTCTTCAGCCATTCAGAGCCCTGCGCACCTCAGAGGCACTTTGCATACCTTCATCAGTGAGGTTCTTCAGATCCCTTCACTGCACTAACAGTGCTCTGCCGGCGGAGCGGCACTCTTGCTGCTAGGGACCCAGATAAAGTAGGGTAGAAAAACAGATGTCGCCTTTGTCAGGTTTCTGAACAAGTAGTTTCACCTCAGAGACTGAAACCACATTGCTGCTCTTATCACTCTTCCTGGGAAACAGTTTGAAAAGAAATTCAGATGTGACACTAAAATTAGTAACAATATGAACTAGTGTTCAGTACATTTTTTTTCTCTCTCAAGGGCTTAAGCTTATTCAGTAACATCTCTCTTGTTTCATTGCAGAGCATTAAGTTTTGAGAAACAGCTGAGCCCAACCGCTGAAACTCTTTATTCTAGTCGTGTAGGTGCAGTATTGACAGAGCCAAATTTAACACAGTTTCCCCAGTGCACAGTTACAGTAAAAAGAGACTGATTTTGCATTGTGTACATTGGGGGTGTACGAATAGGGTTATCACAGGCCACTGTGACTCTGAATGACTCAATTTCTGCGACTCAGTGAGTTGTCAGGGTATTTTGGGTAGCATTTTTGAGGTCCTAGTGCTGGATGCTGTACTCTTCCTGAAGACTGTGGTGAAAATGTAATGACTTGGTTGGAAGGAGTGGTGAACCAGTAGTGAAAGCTGTTGGAAATGTGTCCTTATGTGTGTGTGCTTATATATGTACATATTACAAGAGAGGTACGAATGTGCTGGAGTGTGTCCAAAGAAGGGCCACAAGGATGATCAGAGGGCTGGAGCAGCTCTCCTGTGAAGACAGACTGAGAGAGTTGGGGTTATTCAGTCTGGAGAAGAGAAGGCTCCAAGGAGACATTATTGTGGCCTTCCAGTATCTTAAGGGGACTACACGAAATCTGGGAAGGGACTTTTTAGAATGTTGGGTAGTGGTAGGACTAGGGGGAATGGAGCAAAACTAGAAGTGGGTAGATTCAGATTGGATGTTAGGAAGAAGTTCCCATGAGGGTGGTGAGACACTGGAACATGTTGCCCAAGGAGGTGGTAGAAGCCCCATCTCTGGAAGTCTTTAAGGTAAGGCTGGATGGGGCTCTGAGCCACCTGATCTAGTGTGAGGTGTCCCTGCCCATGGCAGGGTGGTTGGAACTAGGTGATCTTTGAGGTCCCTTCCAACCCTGACAATTCTATGATTCTATATATGTATATATATGTATGTGTATATATGCACCATTTGAATACACATGCTGAGCCCCTCTACACTGCAAGAGCAGGGATATCCCAGAGGGGTAACAGGCTGTTTTACTTTTGACAGTCTTCATGTAGTGTGCTGCAGATCAGGAGCTCTTCTGTAAAACCCAAACTGTTGGAAAAGAAACAAATCCACAAATGTTGTGCTTTCTAGCTCTAGGATAGATGTGGGGTTGTGCTCTTGACTGGGGTGGAAAAAACACCTTGCACAACCTGTGTGTTTTGTTGTGGTTCTCACAGTCTCCAGGATTAAAGCCCAACTTGTTTGCTGAGGGAGCTGACTGCTGCCTTCTTGCATCAGGAAGGCTGCTTATTCTCAAGCACCTGTCTGCAAGTGCTGCCTGGTGCTGCTCTGAAAATCCCTTCCCCACTCCTAATGAATGGAGCTGGAGCCTGGGGTGGAAGTATGAGGCGCTCTCAGCACTTGCTTGCCCACAAACAAGGTGGTGCCTTTAGCAGAGAGTGCCTTGGCTGGCTTGTCACCAGCCCCCCATTGCCACCCTGGGCTGCCCCCACCCTAGGTAGAACCCTGGCTGTATGCGGAGTTTGGGCTGCGAGATGAGCTCTCACCTCCCTTTACACTGCCTTCCATCCCACTCATGTTCAGTATATGCCCTTAACAGCCCTCTTCATACACCTACAAATTTAAAAGAATCCTTAGCTTTTGGTATGTGCTTCTTCCTCCACAGCCTTATGCAGGTGCTGTCTCCACTTCCAAAAGGCAAAACTCCCCCCGAGCAAGTTTTTTCAATTCCATCCTGGGCTGGAATGCCCCTGTGGCTGATGCCCTGTGTGAGAGACACCATGTGTAACCTTCCTACCTCTATTTTAAAATCCAAATTTGATCACCCATAATTCCTTTTGAAATCAGTGGGTGGTGACAGTCTTCAGCCCACTGGAGAAGTCAGTGAATTAGGTAGCTGAGTATGAATTTATGTTTTTAACTTGGTATGATCCTCCTAGGATTTCAGTGTGAAGCTGGAGAAATCCAGTCATTCCTTGCAGCTTGCTCATTTGTGCTGTCTATGGATTATTTCTCCAGTTCTTTTTATAATATCTTCATGAGAAATTTAATCAACACCAAATTGACACTCATCAACACCAAATCATTTGCCTCTGTTGATTTACTTTCTGGGATGATTTATGTATGCATTAAATGTGATTGCAAGCCATTTCCTAACACATGTAAAAACCTCGATTTTCAAAGATCTCTGGGGATGCTCTAAGTTTTAATAACAGGCTCACATAAAACACAATTACCCCATTCTGGCAGTGAACATGAGTAAACATGGATATGGGGAGTTAATAAAATAATAGTTTATTTGTTATTTCACACATTATAATTAGGGAAAGCTGTCTTTTATGAATGGATTGACCATCTACCATGAACTTGATATATTCATCCCTGTTGTTACATGTGCTGTTAATCCTTGAAAGGTTAAATATATTTTTACTGAGCAAGCATATCAATAAAATAAAATTCACATGAAAAACAAAGAACAGGAATTACTGGGTATATTTTTTCCCCACTAGCTATCTTCAAGGTATTATTCCACATTTTCCTGTTGGGCAGATGACATTATTTGCTCCCTTCTCCCATAGAATCCTGAAGCTGTCTGCTCAGCTTCATCACTTGCTGGGAATATTTTGGTTTATGGCTCTGCCCACCTACCAACTATTTCAGCTACTGAGATGCAGTGAGCTCATTAACGCATCCATCATCTTACACATTCTTCAGATGCCATGAGCAATAAGGAGACTTAGCCTTAATCTTTTTCTTTGTCTTATTCTTTCTCCCAGGCTGGCACTGGCTTAACTCAAGCCAATACACATTTTCCTTGCTGAACTGTTCACTCATGTATTTTTGTTCTCTATTTATTGACTTCTAATTCCCTTCCTCTTATAGCATGCGTGCTAGATTAAATCTCCATTAGTTAAGCCTGTCTCCTTTGCCTAGCTCACACAGCCATGTAAGTATCATTATTGCTTAATATTTGTATGAAATTAGCATCCAGCAAATCCTGATTCGCACCAGTAGCTTGTGCTAGGTGCTTTTTCAGCAGGGAAACAACAACAGCGCCTGTGCCACAGAGCCTGCAGTCGAGGTTGAGGCACAGATCTGCTAAAATCTGCTATTTTTCATTTAACTGGTGACTGCTGACTTCTGCAGCTGCTCTTCAGTGCCCTGTGAAGGCAGACTGTGGTCATCAGGGGATGCTTTTCTCACCCCTTCATGGACCTCGTAATGAACCTAAGTAACACAGCCTGTGATGCAATAGCACAACTTGATAGATGAACAGGAAGGGAAATAAATACAAATGTCCTTATCGATGAGGATAAATCCAGGATTTTACTCTTCTGCCTGAAATCCACTTTCTGCCAACATAATGCCTCAATCTCACCCTGTTCATGTTAGAACATAAGATGTGCATATCCTATTAATGACAGTGAAAGAGGAAGCCCTATGTGAGAAGCAGGCAAATGAGAAGTCTCACTGTGAAGCTGCCCCAGAAAGCTTGCAGCACTGAGCCCAGCCATGCTGGGCTGGCTTAACCAAGACACATTTATGAAATCTAAGGTCAAAAGAAATCCGAGAGTCTTGGAAAGATGTAAGCCTCCTTTTCCAGATAACACCAACAGGTTATCTGGTTTAATTAATCTGTCTGAACTTAAACTGAGGTAAATGGTTACAGAATTTGTAGGCTGTGATACATCCCCAGAAGTAATTCTGTTAAATTTTTCAACACCCCCTGCTGTGCATGTGTAAGGATTCACAGGCAAACCAAAACAGGCTAACTAACTATGCTTCTCTGCTTTTAACCACTCTCCGAACAGCACTGTGCCTCCTCCTCACATGCTTTCTGCTATAAACACAACCATTTTAATTTGCCAGGCAATCCATTTTACATGGCTTCAATTGCACTGACCATAAGTGCAACCAAAGGGTATCCGATCCAAATTATGTAGCACATTCTGATATTGGCCTCTGGAGCCACAGATATGGGAGAGGGCCAAAAAAGGCATTTTACAATTTTAGTCTAAGTCACAGGCTTTATAAATCCATTATTAAAACGAAAGACAGGGCAAGCACGCCCACAAGGCAGGCATTAATCATGGCTAGATAAAAGTCCACTTCTAGGTGGCAAGCTGCAAGATTTCAGCAGGAGCTGACTGCTGGTGCAAGGACATCCCACACTTCTTGCCTTAACAGTGCTTTTGCCCTGCAAGAGCAGGAAGCAGATTTTTCTCTGCTGCCTGTGCAGCTGCTCTGGGAGCAGAGTGTGATCTTGGAAGTAAGGATCATAAGGTCATTTTCCAAAATGAAGAAAGGAATAAGCATGTCACAGGAGTAGAAGGTGGAAGACAAATGAACCCGGTAATTCGTATCTGGCAAACACTTGGGTCTCCTCACTGCAGCTTGGCTTTCAGAACCAGCAAGCAGGAGGGAGGCTCATTGCACAGTCCTTACTGTCTCGCTCAGAAAATCACAGTCCCACACGCCCNGAACAGAGATTACTTCTGTGACTCTAAATCAGGTTATAATACATGAGGGTCTTTCCCGATATTCTTACGTTTTATTTTAGAAATCCTCTATCATAAAAGGATGTTCATCTGTGCCACAGTCAATCACATCATATCTGAGCATCTAAATGTAAGAAAACTCCTCAGCAGGCTGTATTCCAGACTCTTTATTAGAGCCATTAGAGAGGTACATCAAAATGTAGTAAACACAGAAGCAGAAAATGGTCAGAACATTTCTAGCATGAAATGCACAATCTACTCTGATTAAGGGAAATCCAGGTTAAAAGCTGTCATTTTCATTTGGCAGTTTCAAATGTCACAGTCACATTTCTGAGATAAATCCAGATATCGTGTTCCTGAGTCACTTCACGTTTACTGTCAGCAGTCAGTCTCTGTCACTTAATATCAAAGGGCTCTTCTCGCAAGTCTTCCAGGTGTTCTTGCTGGACAGGGTATACTCTTCCTCTGTCTGCTGTGCTCATTCCCAGAAGGTAGTGGTACTGTTTTCTCTCCAGAGACGTAGTCTTAGTGAATCCCAAATACCCTGTGGAGCAGTGCCACCATGGCACTCCGTATGAATGCTTCCTTGTCACAGGGAGAAGTCCCAAATTTGGCAGACCAAGCACACACAGCATGCTCCTCACAGCCAGCAAAGTCCAAGCTGAGATGAGCAGATGAGGAGCCATACCATATTGTCAAAGACAATAAAGTTATACTTTGGCTCTGCACTTACACCTAAGTGGTTCAGAGCGCTTTAGTTAATGAAATGGTAATTAATTCTCACTGCTCCTGAACTGCAGGAGCTACACTTGTCTTACAGGCTGAGTGAGGGTACATGGCTGATGCATCTAAGGTGTATGAAGCAGGAGAGCAGGAAGAGAAAGACAAGAAAGTGGCAAGTTGTCCCAGGGGATGGATTTCTTCATATGTGCTGTGTCCCCAGTGCCTCCACCACCAGCAGCTGCTAGAGACAGGACACTGCTTAGTTGGACCCAGGCTGGTAATTACTGTGTGATCGAAGTCCATCCCTTCACAGGCACCTCTGAGTGAATGCCTCAGTGACACAGACTGGGCAGAGAGGAAGGCTCACACTGTATTAGTATTTAAATAATTTTGATGCCGAAAACATGAGTACGGCATTTGGACCAGCAGATGGGGTTTCCAGTTCATTAACTCAGGAGTTCTC
>WEIS01028033.1:0-20740 GCA_013389965.1 Todus mexicanus
CATATTTCCCTTGAACTTCTTCTTGGCTGTTGATCACGACAAACAAGACTACTATTCTCTCAGTGACCTGAAAAGAAAAAAGAATTGTGAATTCAGGTAGCACCTTCTATAACTCTCACTTCTGTGCCATTTTTGCAAAATTGGAGGCCACGAGTGAATCCAGTAGGCTTTGCACAAATGTTCCAGTGAGCATTTTGCTTCTTGGCCTGCTTTTGTTCAAAACCCTTTTGACCTCCAGTTCCCCTAACTGGAAACTGGTGGCTGCAGCAGCATAGCTCTATTATGGTAAAAGTGGATGTTTGCTTCCAAAGGGAAATGACCTGGGTTTGTAGCCCAGGAAACCTATGGATGAGCCTGTTAAGGTCATGGGAGCAATGAGGGCCTGGAGGGTTGGCAGGAGTAAGCTTCCTTGCCAGGAAAGATACAAAAGTGGATTAAACAGACAATGTCTCCATCTTAAAATACTGTGACAGTATTAAAGCTTAAGAAATTAAAAACAAGTGTGTCTTTTTGCAGCTTACTTGGAGGTGGTTCCTATCAGTATCCATGCCCTGCCTTGTCCTGTAAAACAAATCTATCTGTAGCATTCCAGTACTGCTGGCAGTTGCATGTGAAACTCTCACAGAATGGTAGTGGTTTACTCTGATTTACACTGTTTGGAAGTGTTAAAGGAGAAAACATGAATCTATTCAGTTGATATGGATCAGTATAGATTCATTGGGAGTTTTAATATGCAGTACCATTCCTTTTGTAAGGTACCTTAGGTTTAACGATTGTATGGGTTAAGAGGTTAAGTCAGTGAAATGTCATGAAATGGAAACAAGGTGGGTTTTTTAAGCAAAGTCATTCTTCACTTGTTTCCCCTTTCCCCTTACTGCTACCTTAAACGAAATAAGAACTGGCCTCTCAGCAAGCTTGTGTGGTATTTTTGGTACATAATGTTTACTGGTTCCTGCATGGAACATTTTGGCTACAGACTTTTTCTGCAAACCACATCTGTCAGATATAGTAGCCATCACTTCACTATTCAGCAAAATTACGTGAAAGCAATTTTTCATACAGAAAGAGAGCACGTCCATCCCCTAGGGATGTGGTTCCTCATCTTGAAAAGCACTGAGAGGCCACAACAGATAAAAATGGTTTCGCTGCCTCTCACCCTGCCCTGACAGTCATCTTGTGCTGCTGATCCCATTAGCCCTGAACTGAGGAACAGATTTCTAAGAAGGTCAGGTGCTGACAGACTTCTTTATAGACAGACAAAGGAAGAGAGTGAGAGGTAATAAGTCTTATGTTTGTATGCTGATGCTGAGGAACCTGTCAAGAAAATGGGGGAACTGGAAGTATTGATGCAGGATCTGAAAACAGATGCAACAGAGATAGGAGAAGCATAGTGGGATAACCATCAAAACAGGGAAATCAAGACAAAGGTAAAAGCAGTGTGAGCATTGAATGGGATTGTGTGCTGGAGAGAATAAATAAAACAGAGACTGAGTTAAAATCATTTTGATGAAAGGTGGTAAAGAAGTGCAGCATTGGTGATGTGGAGATTTTATTGCCAATCCTAAAATCCATCTTGGATGTGGAGAGAGAGCTCTGGAATATTGTTAATATGAGAGATATTTCAGGGAATTGCCACAGAGAATTGTCTCACCTAGACCAGATGTTTATCATGATAATGAGAACATGGACATATTTTTGGATGTGACAGCTGTCAGATTTCCAAATGGTCACTTGCTCTTCTAGAGGTGACTAGGTGGAAAAGTGCTAGAAAACAACATGGGTCAAGTGATCAGGAGCTGATCCCATTTCAGAGAAATAAAAAGATAACCAGTAAACAGGTATCTACCATTCACCGTTTCAAAAGGATGAGCATTGCACAATGAGGCAGAGTGGCTATGAAGACCTACAATTTAGCCTCATGGTCTGGGAGTGGAAGAGGCTATGGATTTCCTTTTCTCCCCAGGGCACATGCGGCTGCACCAGAGGCAGTACCACCTCACTGGAGCTCAGCAGGCTTCCACCATCAAAGAATTCATGTATAGGAAGGAGATCACTGGAGGTCCCCAGCTTCACTAGTTGCAGATGATGGAAGTCAGTAATTAGACCAGGTAAAGTCTGCAAGAGTAGGAAGCTGGACCTGACAAAGTGGGATCCCTGTAGGTCATTTGTTGCTGCTAGGCTGCAGTCTCAGGCAGCAAACAATGGGATGCACAAAGCAGCCATCAGAGGCCAAAAATGAAAACTACCTGTGGCCTTGCTCCAGAGCACATTTGCAGGGCAGGACAGGCCAGGCTGCTCAGGTCCTCATGAGGACAGACAGTGTCATCCGGCCTCTTCCTGGTGTAAATCAGGAGGTTGCCTGCCTACTGGCCTTTATTCCTCAACATATTTTGATCTTTTCTTTCATAGCACTTATACCTTCGTGTAACCTACACAAATCAAAGGTGGTTGCAAGGGTTAGGCAGAGGCTGGCGACCTTTTCACCAAGTGATAAGGTAAGGTACTGCTTGAAGAGGAGATTCCAGTAAATGTCTGTTGATACTGTGCCCCTATAAACACATATCTGTATACATATATACATTAAAACATGCACATCTATATATATAGACACCTATATATATCTACATGCGTAAGTGCGCGTATACACACATGCATATATGTATAAAAAACCCATGTGCTGCTGCACAGCCACAGCTCACTTCTGTGGATCATCTGCTCCTGCATGAATGAAAATATGGTATTCTCTATTGCTACTCTCCTGCTTAAAAAAAAAAAAAAGAAAAAAGAAAAAAAAAGGAAAAAAAAAAGCAAAACTAGAAGTCCTACGTTTTCATGTTCATAAAAAGGAAGTAGGTGCTGACGCCTCAGAAAGCATAAATACAATAGTTTCATTTTTCATTCCTTCTTGTTCTTTGTGTCAAAATTAAGCTGGAATTTCCTTCCTCTCCCAGCACTGGTCTCTCACAGGATACACCAACTTCTGTAGAATGGCATAAATTTCCCTAAGACAGCCTGGGCATTTCAAGCATGAAAGCGAAACAGAGCAGGTTAGACTAGCTGAGGTTGGAACAGGAGCCTGCAGCACGTCCACTTCTATTTTTTAATAATTGTGACTGTGCAGTATCATACTTGGTATCTGAAACCCTTATATAGCTCTTGGATTTATTGAGTGTTCTTAAAAAAACTGCTACTAAATATTTAGATGGAAGTTCAAAATTCTTGTGTTCATCACAAAGCCATAGCACATTGCTTTGAGTCCAATCCTGTTGGCACAGGATGAAGAACTGGTGTTTTGTTCACAAAACCACCACTCTTTTCTTATGTCTTTTCTACTCTCTCTCTTCACTTTACTCCCTGGCCAGATTACTCAATTTCATTATCCTCTATTTTGGCAACTGGAATGACACGTGACATTTTCTCCTGTCCTCCTCTTAATCATTTAAGCTGCAAATGCCCTGAGATACATCCCTTTGCACCAACTTTGTGACTCTTCCTTTTCTCCCCTTCCTCCAGAGCATCCATCAGCCAGGGCTCATCTTTCTTTCATGGTGTGACTTGGCCTTGGTCTACCTAACTCTTCTCAGGTGCCTGGTGGCCTGAGACTTTCTCCCTTTATGACACCATCCTGAATGCGGGTTAGGTGTTTTTTTTCAGAAAACACCTCTGAGATTGCTTTTCCACTATCTGTAATGTGTACCTCAAAGTGTTCCTTGTGAATCCTACTCGACCATGATAAATGGGGTAATAGACAGAAATCCTTAATTCAAACTCTGCTTAAATCTTGTCTCTGCTATAATGCCTACAGGTCAACCAGCCACGATGGATGCTTTTACAGCTTTCTTTATTCAAGGTGCCATTACCTCCACCTATGTGCTTCCCTGACATTGCTAGAGCCACCTGTTCTCTCATCCTAGAGATGAGATGAACATCTCACAAGGTGACGAAGATGAATTGAGACAAACTTGAGATTAACTTCACCGTGGATGTGTGTGTGTGCATACATGGCCTTTGGGATACATCTACAGATATATCTTAAGCTTTGAGTCAGAACAGGTGGTGGGAGCACAGAATGCAGAACTATCAAGTTCTTGCAGGTTTACCAGTGACGTGATTACATGCAGTAGTCCAGTAGTAAGGCAAATATCTCCAGCTGTCCTTCCCCAATTCATTGTGGATTTTTTTTATTATTATTTTTATTTATTTCTGAAGAGGCAAGGAGAAAATCTGGCAAGACACATGGAAGTGCTGCTGGCACACAAGCGCTTAATCTGTGCTTTCACAGAAAAGCAGGGCAAGCCAAGAGAAAGCAGAGGCTGCATCAAAGAGCTTGTACACCTTGCTTGGATAGCATGAAGCTACTGCTAACATCAAGACAAGAGAGTTGTATCTACCATGAGAAAGAACCAACTAAGGATCCAAAGCTAGCTCTGTTATGAGGTCCATGTTTGGAGTTACAGTGCCACATCATTCCCTGACCGAGCAATTGTATCCCGGGCTGCATCAAGAGGAGCATAGCCAGCAGGTTGAGGGAGGTGATTCTCCCCCTATACTTCACTCTAGTGAGACCAGACCTGTCCACCTGGGTCTCCAGTTCTGGAGCCCGTATTACAAGAAAGATATGGATGTGCTGGAACATGCCCAAAGAAGGGCCACNCATGATTGTATGATTTTCCATGCTGCCCTGGAGAGCACTGTTGTAAAGGCACTGCCCAAGAAAGGTCACAGTATTCTTGCCCAGAATATCCGTTTCATATCTAGTATCTTTTGTGCAAACACAGAACAGTGTTTGTGCAGGTTTCCCTGATCTCTTCTTCTGTAGGGCTGGGTGGGAAAGGAATGGACTATATCAGGGTGAGCTGGGGAATGTGTAAACTCTGCCCAGAAAAGCCTTGCTTCAATGACTATTAGCATTATCAGGATGCACTTCAAGTGACGATGTGAGATTTGTTACAGGACACTTCAGATAGAATACTTTTTCCAAGATTAGTGTAAAAGCACATAGATTTAGGCAGAGGAAAAGTTAACTACAATTTGATGAATTTGCTACCATACTTAGTGAGCAGCATAAAGAACAGAGATCTGTATTATTCAATCAATTTCTAGTGGAGATTTAAAAAGAGGAACATATTCACCCATGCAATATGTCATTTGACAAAAGTGGGCTATCCAGAAACTAAAAACATAACTAACTACTCTTAGTCTTCTACCTTCTGACTGCTGAGAGTAATAACAGTTTCACCATTATTTAAATACTAAGAATTGAAAAGGTTTGAAGGTAAACTCAAGTTAACATTTTTACTTTTTCCAATGCATTAAGAAAAATACCAAAATCTGAGATTAACTGCCAACACAAACCAAGAGTGTGCTAAGGAAAATGTCAGAAAATCATCTTGTTTTCTGACATAGTATATGATCTTTAGGCTGATTTTCTGCCTATAGCTGAACATAAGCCCTGTAAACACCTTAACAACATCAGAACCTCTGGATGTTGCCACAGTTTGCCTGTGTCTGGATTTGAGAGGGCAGAGACCCTTACAGCAAGAATATGACAATTCCCCTTTATTTCCCCTCCCAGCATTAATTCTTCAGCCCCTTAATTTCTCTTTCTTAATCAATTCTTTTCCTTACACACTGCATGTTCATTAGCAACCCCTGTTTCAAGAGTCTCGATGTGCTGACGGTTTTCTCACTGCCATCCCTTTGCTACCCAAGAAAATATGTCTTCTGCTTTTCTACAAAATAAATATGCACTTGTTGGTGAGGGAATGGTATGGAAAAGAATTAGCTACTGAAAGTTTGGCTCTGTAACATTGTTTTCTGGCTGTAAACAAGGTGGCTGGGGTGGTAGTATTCTCAGCCACCTGTGGCGCCCTGGAAATGGGGGGTTTCCCATTTCTGCAGGTAGCCACTTCTCTGGACATCTTCCAGGTCACCGCTGCTGTGGGCTGGACATAGGGCACTCACTATTTAGTTTCACTCAAAAATAAAAAAAAAAATGATGAGAGAATAGCTGTTTCCCAACCCAGTTCTGAGGACTCAGTTCCTGCAGTTAGCAGACCAAGCTCCCTGAGGAAGGGTGCAGGTGGACCGTTCAGGGTAGTTCAGCCCAGGCTTGTCCCCAGGGACAGCCATGACTAAAGTGTGTAGGTCATGGAAGGAGCGTCTTGAGAAATGGACTTACCTGCAAAAACCTGGGGAAGAGACGGCTTTTATCAATGCTGATGAGTATGTGTAGGATTTCTAATGCAGAAAACAACTGGCAAAGGCGCATTACGAGTCCTATGGAGTAAAATGTGTCAGCCAATGAATCTACAGATAAAGTGAAAAGGAAAATTAGAGGTTGGTTATATAGTAGAGTTCTGGACCAACTACTGTCTCTTGCCCTATTACCACTGGAGATGAGATGAAATAAAGTTCACACAGTATTAAACGTTTGGGTAGCAGAAACAAAGCTTCGGAGTGGGAAGGAGGCAGTCCACACTGTGTGTGTGGCTCTGACACAGAGGCAGGAAGCAGAGAAAAGAATGGGATCCTCTATACTGGATGCACTGGAAAACACAGTGCAGGATGTGTTGGTTTAGAGATACCGCTTTAGGGTATTTCTAAGTATGAGGAAACATGGAGGAAATGCATGAGGAATGTCTCAACATGAGGAGATGTTGAGTTCCTGCCTGTATCTGCACCCATGCCACTTCCTAAAACAAACACACCACCAAGTAGGTATTTTATGTGCCTACAACTGCCCACCATCTTAAATAATTTTAAATTTCCAGTCACTAGCTTTCTATTTTTGCCTTAACCCAGGCAACAGAAAGAGAAATGTGCTGTAATGTTTTTGGAGATAGAAAGTCACGTGCAATAACCACAAAGATATTCCCTCCTAGTGGCTTCAGCAAGATTAATATTTACCATAATGACTGCGGCTGTTCACATTTAGGTCTGTGTCTAAGTCAAATGTTACTGGCATGCTACGGAGTATTAAAGCTCATTAGCAAAACAAGAGCTTCATTCCTGATGTGTTACAGGTAAAACATGGGTACCAGTAACTTGTTCATCTTTTCAATGGAAAAAACAATGTTCTTCAAATTGAAATTGTAGCCCTTGGTATTGGACAGACACCTACTCAGAATCCTAACTTTATCCCTAATTCAATGTTTCTATATGTCACTGCCACTTAAAATATTTAAAGAAAATACTAAGGAATCCTACCTTTTCCAAATGACATGAATCTGATGATCATATTTGTAAATATCCAGGAATGTCCACAGAATTGCATTAAGTCATACACAAAGAGGTAGGTGTTCATGGTAAAGCTGTGGAGGTGAAAACAGTAAAGCAAACTGTATGACTTGCTACAACATTTAAGCTTTTGAACCTGTGGAAATTGCACTCTCTTTGGACATGTTAGTAAATTAAAGGAAAACAGCTGAAATTTAAACAGATCAGTGAAAACTCTCTGTGTTTGAAAGTGGCCACAAACCAGCACTCTGCCTAATGGACTGAAGGCTCCCTTTGTTGGCATACCTAGGATATGCCCAGAAAAATTTTTGGAGTTTCCACCAGTGATTAGGGTGCTCTGTGGCCATACAGTGAAATGTGTGCCTTCAGAGGAAAAAGTAACTAAACAAAGGTATCAGTGAGTGCTCGATTCAAGCTTGAGCCCCTTGGCTTGGCTCTGCCGTGATGGTGTGATCACACTCAAGGGACTTCTCGACTTGCACCCACTGCAGCCCTGCTGAGGGCCTTAGACTCTCGCAGACACCAGCCTTGGGATATCTGCATCTGGTTAAGAGCATTCTCTTCTTCTCAGGAGACAGGCCTCTAGCATGGGCCCAAGACAGTTTAAAGTACAATACAAATAATTTGCAGTGTCTCCAGCAGACAACATAGTTGTATGTATTTATAAAAGTGTAAATGAATAAATGGAAAAGAAAGTCACATTTTGGTCTGCTTTTGTTTGATGCAGCCTGAAGGCTATCTACCTTTCCCATTTTTAACCAACTTGCTCTACAGGTTTTTCAGATAAACATTAACTCAGGGTCTTTCTCTTTCTGCACTATCTGTGTTTCAAGCTGCATTTAATAAAGGGAATCTTCTCCTGCTGGAGCAAACTAACTTTTGTATCTATTCTAACCTAATTTTGATAGGTAATTTGACTTATTGCAAAGCTTCATAAGCTATGTAGATACTTAATTTCCCTTTCCCATAAATGTAGCTCCCTCTAACTTACTCTGGAGAGAGGGGCTTGCCTGTCCTCCAGCTATGAAAAGGACTGTCTATCTTTTGGGGAAATTACTTTGTTAATTTTGTTCTAGAATTTATGTTGTGTGTTTGACCAATTAATTTCCTGTTCCAATAAGCAGTAAAATCTCTTTAAATGGCCTTGTGATCCAGGGATTTCATGTGATATGTCTCCTCCATCAAGTTTTATTTTTTTCATATCAATACATTATCAAACATACTGAATTTCTGTGTTAGGGAATATCTAAATGTAATAAATACATATACTTACATTCCCATAATTGGACCAAGATGATACTTAACAATACATGCTTCTGTAAATTCATCTAGATAAACTGATCTTCTAAAATTTTGACCTAAGTGTATCCTAAGGAGGTCATAGACAATGTCTTTCTTCCTCTCTTCTTGTTATGCAGGATGGTTACTATTCATATCATCATTTCTATAGGCACATAAAGATTTGTTGGCATAGTTTTCCTCCCAAGAGACATCAGTGGCCTTTGACACTACAAAATTAAGATGTATGAGGATCCAGACAAAAGAATGTATTAGATAAACTGACCTTTTGGGAAAAGTGTGATACAATTGAATTGGAATAAAGTCCAATATTGACCCAAAATCCCATCTGCTTTATTACTGAATTAACCTCTCTTGTAAGGAAAACTAACAAAAGCCAAACCAACCAAACAAAAAACCAAACCGAAACAAAAATAGTGGCACTGTACATTACAAAAGGCAAAAAATTAAGATCATTTTTCTGATTTAAGAAACAATCACATTACTGGATGGATAGGAATTATAATAATGGGTATGAATGTTACAGGAACAGTTAAAAAAAGTCTTGAGGCTTTCTAGTGACCACCTCCACCAGTCTCTTTGGTCTGATATTGCCATGTGGGCTTTGCATGAGTTGCAAGCTGAGTGTATGGTTTCTCTCTCCATACAAGGTTTAGTTTGCTACGTCTGTCTCTCATCCTCAGAACTTCCAGTGATTTGAGTTTATTTTCCAAACTCTTTCTCCACTGGGTTGCTTGAAAATTTTTGTCTTTACCATTCTTAAGCTGCTTGATCTTGGCTAAACAGGGTGTAACCTAGAAGACATTTGTAAATGCAGCTTCACAGTGGTGTTTTGGCAACATAGCAGCTGTTGCGCATTAGAAATCATCATCTTCAGAATGTCCTGGAGACTACTGAGGCATATACACACTCCTGGCTTTTATGGAGCACCCCATATTCCCAATGGAGTGTAGAGATGTGCTCTCAGGCAGCATGATAGTGTTACGTGGAGGATGGATCCCAGACCCAGAGCTGTGAACAACACAGCTCATTCACTTAGTGATGCTCTCCCCTGTGGTGAAGGAATAACCCTGACCTCAGAATGGGGTTTCACTGTGTTGATTCCCACACAAAAGGTACCTGAGACCAACAGAAGCCTTTGACAGAAGTGAAAAAATCTGCGGACAATATTAGGCGATTTGAGTGTAATCAAAGGAAACTGAAATGCAACTGTTCTCTAAGGTCTTCCTCAATGCAAATCTTGATCTCTTTACCTAGAGAATCAGAAGCAAACTGAGGATAACGTTTTTAACTGTCTTAATGTTTTTGTGTCACAACACAAAAAAATCATCCATTTGCTTCTAGTTGAAAGGTCACTGGCAGAAGAGATTGGCTTGAATTAGAGCTCCCACTCCCTTAGGTTCACAGCAGGCTTCGTTCCACATCTCTCACAGAGCTTGCTTTTGCAGCATCCTTGCAGACAAAGCACTGCGTAGCAACCCACCAGGTAGTTCTTCAGTTCCTGACCCTGACCCTGACTTACTGTCTGGCCTTATAAACCTCACTGGTCCTTGGTTTGTAAAAGGGACTTGCTGCTGCATTTATTCTGTGTAGTGTGATGTCCTTTAATGCTTTCAAGTTGCTTTCATGGGAAGGCATGGAGGAGCACCATACATATCAGTACTCTGCCTGCATTGGTGGCAGGAGACAGAGACATGGGTCTTGCAGTACAGAGACTCAGAAGGCTGGACTTGCTGTCTGTTGTTTCAGCTGTCAGTTCCACATTACTTACCGCTGCTGATTTTATACCAAATATTTTGAAATGCTACAGATGCATTTATAATTTCTAGGATCAATCTTGCTTAGTAGAAAACTCTCTCTGCTTTCTCTCTGGGCTCAAACCCAAGGAAACTAGATGAAACTTAAGACCGCTCAGAACTAGCACACACAGCAGTATGTTCTCAGATATCCTCTTTTCCCTTTTATTCACCAGCAGAGATTTTACCAGTTATATAGTTGTAGCTTTCAAAGCCTGTTTTATTTCTAAAGACAGAAAAATCACAGAAGTATAATTGTTGCATTTTATTATTTTTAGCACAAAGGCCTTCAGTGTGTCTCTGCGGTAGCTATCACCTGAGGTAAGTACACCGGTGGGTGCCCTCAGTGTCTGAAGGGTGGTCAGGATCATGTCCCCCTTGAGCTAATGTGTCAGCACTGTGGTAGCATCCAGCTTGGGACAGCCCTTGCCCTGGCTCAGTGTCCTTTGCAAGGTGCCAAGACAAAGGCATCACTCAGGTCTCTCTCAGGGCAAGGAGGGTCGCACCCAGGCCTGCAAAAACAGAGCACTTCCCTGCCTTGAGAGCTACTGCACTCTACAGCCTTCCCATGAGCCTATCCTGGCTGGCTACATATGAGGAAGCAACACTTGCACTGAAACCAGAAAGCAATGCTCTTTTTTCTGTTTTGGTTTTTTTTTCTACAGGAAAGGTCTACTTGAAAAGCCCCTTTGCTAAGACAGTTTCCTTTTAAGTAATACTGGTCTGAACTTCTACCCCTTCCTCCTCCCACTCCTGTGACAAGCTGCAGGCGCTATAGCTCAGGAAGAAGCAAGCTGCTGAGAACCAGCACAGAAGACACACTTTTCTCTCACAGGCACATCCCACCCCTCTTTTTTCCCTCCTTCCTTTTTGTATTTGAGCTGTCTAGGTCTCCTTTGCTCAAGTGATATTACCTGTTGCAGGGGTCAGATTGTGGCTGCCGCTCCTGGTCTTTCTCCTTTTTTCTCTCTACAGCTGCAACAGCTGTTCGTTAGGAGCTCACCACTCCTCTTTCCTCTTCCCCCACCCCACGACGTCACCGTATGCAACACTAAGCAGGAACAGCACTGCACTTCCCTAGAAAGGAGCTTGTAACCCCAAATACCTCCTCTCCATCTGCCCTGCTCCTCACCCAGCCTAACCTAACCTAACCTAATCTAACCTAACCTAACCTAACTTAATTGATTTTGTGCTATTGTACCAGTAAGCTAGTCTGTAAATCCCACTAACTTTGTCTCTTAACCCAGAGCAATACTTTGAAGGATTACTGGAGCGAAGAAACTCAAAATTAAAAAAAATTGTTTTATTTTCTGCTTAAATCATCAGCACTACGACAATGCTAACAACACCATCAAATGATAAAAAAGGCTGGGGACATAGCATAAAAGGAGACCAGATATAGGAAGAATTTTCCCCTTCTTATCTAGAAATGCCTACTCATGCCTCTGTGAAATATGGGCACTACTGGCAGAGGAAATGTATGTGTGCATCCCAGTTTTCTTCTGCCCTTAAGTGTTTGGGGTATCTCAGTATAAATCAGATGAAGAAGAATGTCATAACATGTTTATAAACTCCTCTCTGTCAATAGATGAGTTTTCCCAGTGGCACTTGTATTGAAAGCACATCCCATCCCACAGTGAAATTTGAAATTCAATATTTTGACTGAAGAAGTCACCAAGGACATAATGAGCATAGGGTGTTATGTCTGACTACAAAAAGCCTGGGGAAAACAATGTGCCTTACTGGGTCTCATCCCTACTGTGAGTGGCGCTGAGCTCCTTGCAAAACCATCTCCACTCCCTGTGGTGTTCTGGAGTTGTGAGAAATGCCTCCCTGGCAAGTGGGCCATTTCCTGGCAAACACAGTGGGAAATGTCTCCTGACTGAGACTGTAGCAGAAGAAGGGTCATGCAGTTATGCCTGGCGAGCTAATGTGGCAGCTCACTTTTACTGCTCACAAGTCATCATCTTTTTCTAGGCCAGAGAATATATTTCTTTCTCAGGAGGGAATAATAATTCACCATTAAATAAAGAGTTAAACAACTGAACAAACGGCTATTGGAAGGCTCAGCCCACAGCTCTTGCAAAACAGCTCCCACACTGTGTGTCTCTAGGAGGACAACTGGTGTGACTGTGTCAGCCAGGAACTGAGCTCAGGACTGTAACAAGATCCAGCAGCAGGAAGAAAGCTGTTTTCAAACATCGGGCAAATACACAAAAGCAACTAAAGCTCACCTAGCTTTGTGATGTGCAAAATCCTTCTTGTGAGCCGCTGCCAAGTTAAAGCTTCCACAGATGACAAGGGCATCTGCAAGAGCTTGCAAGTTGGATACCAGTTCCCTTTCACAATGCTAGCCACCCTCATACCGCAGGGTGGCAGGAGGCAGAGGGGCAGCTGGGTTGGCCTTGGCAGCCTGCAGCCCACTGCACAGTGGGGCTCTGCACCAGCCAGTGCAGGGCTTTAGAGCAAAACAACCAGTGCTGAGGAGGTGGTGCCCACCACTGGAGAATTTTGGGGGCTTTCCTTTGACAGCAGCTTGGCCCTGTGGGCTGGATGCCCATTGCTGCCCAGAAAAAAGTCCCCTAGTGTGATGGCATGTGAAAGAACTGATGCTGTCCTCCGAAAGGAATGATGCTGGTGCACTCAAAGCCTGCCCAATGATGAGGAATGAAGCATTACAAGGAATAATGACTAGAAAATTTGCTTCAAAGGTGTACTTCTGACCCAAACTCATTTGAGTGTCAATGCACTGCTGCGGTGAAGCCAAGGTACAGGATGCATGAACCCACTATTACATGGGTATTTGTATTCTTCTTCGGGAGATGTAGAATACAGTTCAGCCAGAAGGTTGTAGTGGATCTGGCCAACCAGACCAGACACTAGCTCTTAGGATTTGTTTTTCACAAGAAAAATCATTCTCTGAAATACAACGGATGTTTTCTCTGTAGAACTTGCATCTGAAAATGCACGTATGATATCTCAGTGGTGTTTTTGTAGTGTGACGGCCTAAGGGTATGAGAAGGAGGTAATAGCTTTTATTAGGCTCAATGGAAGAGGGAACGCTTCCAGACCTACAGGATTTGGAGAAAGGCTTTTGTGCTTAAAACCTTTCACAATTTTGTAAGCTGCAAAGACATTCAGAAAAAAGCAAGTATTAAATGACATTATTGGAACACGTTAGCTGAATATGGGATGAATAGAGTAAGTCCTTGAAAAAAGCTTTTATTTTTGGAAAATAAACTTCCTTCTCCACTCCACCTACTTCTCTTTTAGATGAACGTCTACCTAGAAACTACTTAACCAGCCTCAAAAAATTACTTACATACAACTGCTGGCATCTCTTAAAACAAGCTTCATGACTGTTCAGCATCTGTTAAGTCTGAGTCTCCTGGATTTTGCAAAATCTAAACAGATTGTAACTGCATTTGGTTTCCCTGTGTCATGAGGTAGGAAAAATCTGTTTTGCCTGGACAAAGTGCTTGTGTCAGGAACCATAGCAAGGGGATGCTTTACGCATAAAGTTAACAGCAGCCCTGAAATGTTTCGTGTAACATGGAAAGAATCTCATTCTTTTCAAACAGGAAAAAACATCAGGATATAACATCTGCTCCCTTTATGCACAGCTTTTGTTTCCAAATCCTTGCTGTAAAAGCAGTATGTATACGTGTTTTAAGAAAAGAAACCATGTGTCTTAAAACTAATTTTCAGTGTTCTCTTTTCTTCCATGATTAGATTTTTTTGGCTCCCTGAATTCAAGCCTATGTTTTGGCCAGTGGATTACACTAGTTTAAGCATTGGTAAAATACCATCTCTTAAGCATGTGCTTAACTGGAAGCACACACTCCAGTGCTATTGACTTCAGTTAATGTAAAAGACTAAATCCTGGGCTGCCTGGGGGCTGTGGGGTGATGTGGTGCAGTACTGGATACTTTCGTGTCTCACTGGCAGGCAGAGTGTTTGCACAGGGCTGGTCAGTGTTTATGTGATGTGATTGAGACTGCCAGTGAGAAAAGGAGGGCTGCGAGGGGGCAGCTGGGGAAGCAAAGTCCTCTCCACACTGCAAGCAAGCACTGGGGAAAAGTGTTGATTTTGTCCATACTCGCAAGTCGGCAAAAGAGGAATCAGCAGCTATGCCACCTTCGTGCCTCTGACACCCTGGCAATTTTGTAAAATCAGCAGAGACCATGCCTTGCAAACAGGCCCTGGCTCACTGGAACTGACTCACTGGCGTCATCTAACAGAGTAGACAAAGTTCTTGGCTGTTTTAGGATAAGGAAAATTGAACACAAGGGTCCATCAAACAGATACAGAGCTGGTAGGAGTTCTAGCTTTACAAATTCATCAGGTGAAAAACAAAGTTTGGAAACGCTTTTGGAGGTGAAAAGTTCCAGCCAGTCTGTTTGGCTCTGGCCATCTATGAGTGACCTTTCGCATTTGCTCTCTATCAGGACAGTTCAGCTCCAAAGCAGGTAGGGGTGTTCAAGAAGCAGCAGGCTTGCGATATTTCCTTGACACTGCCCTGCGGCAGTAGCAGAACAAGAGTAGGGATGAGGAAAGCCAGACAAGAACTGCCTGGCAGCTCCTGTCCAGACTTCCCAAAATGTAATTTGGAGGACATGTGACAACCTTACCCTCCTTACTTCTCACTTGCTGAGAGTCTTTAAGGGAGCAGGTCATCTCGTCTCTAGATTGACCTTTCTGCTTTCAACCAAGCCTATAACTCTGTAGGAATATGTTGATTACAGGAATTCATTATTTTCAAGCATTGATCTCCCAGACTGCAAGGCATTCCCCCAATCCCCAGGTAGAGGTAATCAGTAGACAACTACTGCCTTTGCTCTCAGTGTAAGATAAAGATGCAAACCATTGTGTTTCTGTAATACACTTTAATCCTATTTTTCATAAAGCTATTTCTACATGGAAACAACTTATTTTTCATGATGTAAAGAACGACTTTATTTTAGGTTGACTATCATAACATGGTTCTACTGTTCTTAAACAATCTGAATCTGCATATTCAGGATCAATATAACTATTTTTTTAGGGTAATGATTTTTTCATGGTTTTGTTTTCTTATAGGGAACGTTGTAAACACCATCACTTGCTTTACATCTTTTAAAAAATATCCTTTATCCTTTAGTAGAGGTTCATGTCCTTCCTTCTCATTCCCAACCAGTCTTTTCTCAGCAGTGTAGGAAACTCACTGGTTTTACCAGCCAGGCAGTGAAAGGATTAGTTAAATATCAAGTATCCAGTTTTGATAAGAGTCATGCTTCTACACTGTCTGTGTCTCCCAGTTTCTCTGTGAATTCCATTTCCTTGCCAGATAAGACCCAAGGGCCCATCAAATATGTCACAAAAATAATAAAGAATTACTGCTTCGTGGGCTCTGAGATTTCCATTTCTTTAAGGTGCTAGCTCTTACCAAGTCATTTGTAAAGGAAGCTGTGATAATAGCTTCTGACATTCTCTAGGAGTGTAATGGTTTGCACATAGTGACTGGTACTCTGTTGTAGGGAACTGGGAAGGCGGGGGAGGAAGTCCCTATTTTTCTTTAAAAAACAGAATAAAAGAGAGAGAAAATGAAGGGTGTAGTGTCTTGAAATATTTCTAGTGAGCAGTAATCACATTCAGTACAAATATTTTTTAAACACATGTGAGTAGCTGTGACAGGATTTAACACTTGTCCCAAGGACAACAACATGAGTTCTACTGCAAGCAGTAGGAACTTATTTTTAACTATTAAAACATTGTAATCACAAGAAAAGATCTGTTACAGCCACTGTGAACTCTTCCCAAAAAGTGGAGACCAGAACTGAGTCCACTTAACCACTTAAAGAGTAAAGTTTTAAAAAATATTTTAAGTCAAACAAGGTTTTTTTACTTTAAGAAGAAAAGCTTTCTGCTTTATATAAATATGTTTGTCAAGATATTTCCGTTCTAGGAAAATGAACTATAATATACAGTACTCCAGCTAAGTCCAGAGGAAGTTGTGTAGGTTCTGGCTGACCAGGATAAGGAACTTGGGGATTACAGTTGACAAGAGTTACAGTGAGTAGACATGGTGGCAACTTGTGCACAGGGGACAGATATCTTATATGAAATCTCAGTATTTAATCTTCTTAATGTGGATTTTGACTTTGCAAGTGAATTTCCATGGTTTAACACTTACTTTGCAGAAGGGAGTGCTAGTTGCGTTAACTTTCACTCTTTCAAAAGCATATTGTATTATTTGCTTAGAAGATTAAATCCTTCATTGCTGAAGGTCATGTGTAGCTTTAGTATCCTACTGGCAAGTACGTGGGCTGAAGAAGGATGGCCTTAGAAAAGGAATCAACCTTGCAGCCTCTTGTAGAGAGAACTGAGGCAGGAGATTAATTTCTCTGTGCTCAATCTGCTCATCCCTTACCATTGCTTCCTCCTCGGCACCCTGGAAATTAAAACAGAGGATTGCCCCTTCATATGAGCTGGGGATTTCAATTTTAAGGTTCTACAGAGAGAAAAGGAATTCATCCAGGACACATCTAATGAAGAACCTAAATTGTGTTTGGAAGCAAGGTGAGCTTGGCAGTGTGTTGCTGCAGTGTGGTGGCTCTGCGGCAGCACTGCAGCTGCCCTCCCATTTGCAGAATGGGCTGTGGCATTGGCATGTCTATAGGCTGAGAAGAAACATTGTCCTCATTTTCCCTGGTAGAGTTTGCTCCTCTAGGAGGAGCACTAAAAAAGCTCTTGCACCATACTAGGATTTCTTGGTGTCAGTAGAAGTGTAGGAAATACTCACCCTTGTATATATGAGGATTACTAGGAAATTTTTTTGGATATTAAAAAGAACCGTCACCCTATTGGAAAGTATCAAATCCAATCTTACTTGCTTTGTTCACCTTTTTTTTTTCTTTTTTCTGCTTTGCATTTAACTTGTAAACCAAAGTAATTAATTCTGCCAGTCAGAACTGAGGACTGACTATCTTTTAAGGTTTATTTTGTATCTTTATCACCCTCAATTCTTAAGTTTCCTTTCTATTTGCTCCCTGGAAGGATCTAGTGTTCCTCCACAGCTGGATGGGGTAAACAGTTTAGAGGTACTCCAGAGAAGGGGTATGCTGAGTTGGAAGGAGTGAGGACTGGTGGGCTGCAGCAGTCCACAGGCTCTGTACCCTCATGAGAAGCTCCAGATCCCTTCTCCAGCCCACCGACCCAGCCCTGGTGCCAGCCAGCCTGCTCCCCCCCAGCCACCACTGCAACTTCCCGTGGCTACTCTGAAAGGGTTCACAGCTGTCCTTCCTAGCAAATAGGGCTGGTCATGGATGAGTATTTGGAGAGCTGTTTCCACAGGATTTTGTCCTGTTTTGCTCTAGATTTTCTTCTCTTTTTTGGGTTTGCTTTGCTTTTTTTTTTTCATTTATTTTCCAATTTAAAAATGGCAGAACAGGCTAAACCCAGGCTAAACTGGTTGTGACTCAAAAATATGCTTTTTTCAGAGTAAAGTCTGGAATAAGCATTCTTCAGTTCTGCTGTAGATATTCTGAAATTTCGTGTGGCATTCAAGGTGTTTGAACCCAATCTCATAAATCCACTCCAGAAAACAGACTCTGCATAGATTACACTCTATCATTTTTAGTGCAGCTTCGCAGAAAGTGCAGCACAGCATAGCACTGGTGCATGAGTCTTATGAGAAAATGTATGAAACTTTTTGGCCTACAAGTAGATCCATCCTGGAAGGATTCTCCCTTACTAACATACAGCATCCATGTTAAAATTTTTACTGGAATTTTAGACTTTACACTCACTATTTTGTTCATTTCTGTTTGAAAATATTGTATGTTAAAACCTATATTTTGCTACATTTGTTCAACTTCTAGAAACATACTAACCGGAAGAAATACCGGAGGGTTGCAGTTAGACAGGGGCATAATATACAGCTGATCCAGTAACACAGTGGTGGTGAAATAAAGATTGCTTCAAAATGTTACAGTGGCGAAGAGAAAAGATCTTCTGACACTTCATCTTTCTTCCTTTACCTTAAAGATTCTTCATGTTTCTTTAAAAAATAGAAATAAAGATATATTGGTTAGCTTTTTTTTTCCCCCCTTCTTATTTGTTGAGCAACTATGTCTGGCTCCAGGGTGCCCATCTTTAAATGGGTTTTCTAGACTTTGTCTCAGTACAAACAATTTCTATTACCTCCCAGTTTACAAAAAAGTAATTGAAATCAAATGATGTTTTATCAGCTCTTGTACATCATCTCTGAGATCTTTTTTCTTTCAAGAATAGTTAATTTTTCTTTCAGTTCCTTTCTGTGAACCCAGTAGCAGTTTATTGATAAGCAACACGCTCATAAAGAGTTGAAACGCTGTCTTGTCAAAATACATATACATCACCTACAGTTCCTACACTTGTCTATAATCTCACTTTGCCCTCTAGTGCCCGTTTTGGTTTTTTCCTGCACTGCAAAGTACCCTGTTAACTGAAATATGTCAAAACATATTTTTATTTGGCACTGAGATTTTTAAGGGTCGTTACGAACTAAAACTAAGGCTTAATGATATGGGAGTTTCTGAACAACTAGTGGCAGATGAATTAACATATTTGTACTGCAGGCAAGCAAGGCGATAAAAGTAGGGATCCTTCACGAGAGAGTAGCTGAAAGTATTTTGTGCTATTTCCGAGTTTCTGGAAAAATGAGGTCATTTCACTAACAGTTTACGGTATTGCAGAAGCCACCTAGGATATCAGAACTAGAAAGGTAAGTAGGCTGAATGTCCTTTTATTGTACAGGCTTCAAGAAATGCAGAAATCAATCAAGCAGCAGAAATAAGATTTGAAACAGTCTCACAATGGGGCTGTTTCAAGTGCTGTTAGTTAACAAGCCCAAGAAATACCGTTTTGCTGTAACATTTGTGTCAGGGTGTCACCAGGCAGAAAAATGTTTCTGAAGATTTGTTCTGTTTCTTTGATCATTTCTGTTGCTTTGAATCATGGTGAATTTGATAGTTGATTTTACTTCTGGTATTTCAGCTTCAGACCTGAAATCCACGTCTCTTGTTGCTTCTTTAGCTTGCATCCATGAGTGGTGGAGAGAAGAGCGTATACACCCTGCAAAGGAGACTGGTGTCGTAAATATGGTACCTGAGATCTGGTTTACCAATGCTGTCATTCTTGCCAGTCAAGTTTTTGTTTAGATGTACCTTTTTTATTGTCACCCCTCTGAGAGATATTCTTCTGAATAGCTGGAGATCTGAGAAAGCTTTAAAATGGTTCCTCAGCTGAGCTTACACCAACCTCTAGCAATTTTAGCCCTCAAGAACTAACATCATCCCCTCTTGGGAGCCACAGCCATGCTCCCACAGCCATGCTTTCCCTCCTCTGCTTTTTTTATGTCAGACCCAGAAGTCTGTGCTGAATGTACGTCAGCCTTGGCCACAGGAAATAGCTTTCGTGTGTATGTATGTATATGTGTGTGTGTATATATATATGTATACACACATAATTTGGGGTGAGGGTGTAGGGGGGTGGTTTACCAGATATTTCCCAATTTTCATTAGGTAACAGAACCTGGATACAACTCTATTTTCTCCCTTACTAACACACAGCAAGTGACCAGGGAAAACACAATCACGTGAAATGGAGTTACCCAGGGACAGTTTCCTAAGGGTAAAATCCAGCCTTGACATCACAGAAATCAGTGGATTTTTACCCACTTTGCTGCAAGTTGTTTTTAAGAATTTTATTTGATTGCAATTATTACTTGAGGCTACGTGGTTTGGAGGGAAAAAACACTGGAATACCAAGGACTATATGTTTCCGTGGGTCGATTTGCAAGCAAAGGTTGAAAATTTCATGCAGCAATAAAACACAGCACAGAATGGTGATGTTCGAGTTTGCGGAAGCCAGGATGAATACATCCATGAGCAAATAGGATGGGCCACAGGCATGTCTCTATAAGTAGGTGAAATAGAGATAGAAAGTAGCAGCACATTTTCTCAGCAGAAAACACCATAGGATGACACTATTTGTCATAAAATTACAACCCCTTCCTATGGAGTAACCCTCACTTAAAAGTCGTATAGATTATTTTATAGCTAGTGTAGGCAACTTGCTTGCCAAAGGAAAAATTTACTTACATTGAATACACATTACATTTGCAAAACCGCATTTCAGCAGCACTATTATTTAAATAGAATAAAAATGAACTAGAAGCACTGCCACAAGATAGATCATAGAACAAATAATACATACAGCTATTTTTAAAGCTAAGTTGTGATAGGGCAAAATCTTTACCTTAGTTGTTAAGCTTCCTCATGACTTTATCAATCAGCTGAAGACATCTCCTCATTTCTGCACGGCTGATCTCCCAGGAGCACAAGCTGTGTTGTTTGTCTTTAAGAAAACAGTCTATTTTGTGGAAG
>WEIS01028037.1:8082-24067 GCA_013389965.1 Todus mexicanus
AAAGGAAAGGAAAGGAAAGGAAAGGAAAGGAAAGGAAAGGAAAGGAAAGGAAAGGAAAGGGTCGGTTAGCATATGCACAACAGAATCTCTCAAGGAAAACAGGTTACAAGGAAAGCCAGACTAGCAGCTATTTTGGTGCTTAGAGAAGAGGCACCCTAATGGCAGAAAAAACGAACGCTTCACTGTAGGCAACATTGCGCAGATGTCAGCTGCTGCCCGTGTGAAAAACAGAGTGAACCATAATGGGCTGTTCCCTATGAACAAGACTTTGTGTGCAAGTTAGCATGTGTTATTTTATATACCACACTGAAACGAGAAAAGGAAATGAAAGGAATAAGGCTGCTCTACACAAGAGCTGCCCAGAATGCCAAGAGCAGAACAAGGTTAGGAAAAGGTGGTGGGTGCTTCCACAAGGCTAGGGAAAAAAATAATATTCAGAAAAGGAGTGAAATGAAAGAGTGCACTGTGTGAAATTTGCTGCAATGATGTGACGCAGGCCTCTACAGAAAAAAAAAGGGGGGGGCGGGGGAGAAAGGGTGGTGGAGGGGATGAGAAAAGAGACAGAAATCCATCCAATCTCTTAAAATCATCTCTGGGTCATGAAACACAATCTTTAAAAAAAATCAGTCCTTGGAAAAAGATTCAAATTGCAGAATTAAAGGAGGCAGCAAATTATTCACAGCTAGAAAATGTACTGCAATTACCTGGAGTTATAAATAAGTTTTCACACACAGCTACACATGTACTTCCTACTTAGGTAAGTATGTCTACACCATGAGAACATAAATGTAATGAAAGCTCAGCAAAAATTATTAATGAAGGACAAAAGAGGTAAATCAGCTTCTGTTATTCTTATCTTTTAAAGAGAAGAAATTACTTTTTCAGAGAAGAATCTCAGAGGAACAAGCAGCTGCTACAACATTCAAACGGTGTGCACTGTTTTCAGTTCCATCAAGCAGTCATAAATTCAGGGCAGTCTGCTAATATCTGAAAATTAATTTCCATATAAATTCTGGCAAAAAAGCGCTAGAATTAAGATTGGTTTTATGCTATTACCCAAGTATTAGTTGAAATAGGCCATTTGCTTAAATCAGATTTTTAATAGTCAAGGCAAAACTATCAACACAAACCAGAAAACTTAAATCTTCCTCTTGCTGAATGTAATTCTGCCCGGTTTCACTGCTAGATAATTTATTTCAGCTCTCATAGAGATAAGAAATTATAAAGGACATCCACAGTGGAAATTCTTGATGCTGAATTAGCAGGGATAAATCTAAAGAGCCAAGCCAAAGCTCCAACTGAAACTCCAATTCTCATAAAGCCTGGAATAAATGTCCCACGTAACACAAATAGGGATGCGCAGTCTGACAAGCGGATGGGCCTCTCTTTGGATTTGAAAATTTGTTAGCGTCTTCCTCTTTGCACTGACAGATACCCGCACACAGTTTGCACCAAACTACTGCAGGGGCAAAAGGAGGGACCAAAACACAGCACCAGAGTCTCAGAGAATGCGACAGTAAACTGAAAATCCACATGCAAATGTATTTAGTAACTTAAAAAGAAGGACCCTAGAGTACATTAGAGATTACACTGCCCTTGCAAATAGTCATTGCGGGGAGATGCCACAGAAAAAGCCTCTGTTTCTCAAAAGTGATGAACTTTGTGGCACTGGGCTTTTTATCTTGTTTTGTTTGGCTAATGAGAATGCAGCAATGTTTGAATGTACTCATCAGTAATGGATAATTTTTTGTATGCATGTTTTTGAGAAAGCAGGCGGTGTTGCACGCTGGACAAAACAACGCAAACTTTTTCCTATGCAGTTCAACAACAGAGAGATTAACCAGAACTTCAGTTCTGAAGAGCACCCTAAACCAACCCACATGTAGAGGTCTCCAGCAGCACAAACTGAGAGTCCAGTACTTGAGCTTTGATCCTTCAGGAACTGGGCAAGAATCCTTGTGCTCAACATATTCCTACACAGATACAAAAATCGGGGAAAATTAAGGCCAAAATAACTGCCTTCTGCTCATGCTTTGCACATACCAAAGTCTGCTTACATCAATTTATCTGTCACTCCCTCCCAGTCTCACACCTTCCTAGACTGGTTATACCACCCTAACCTCAAGCTTCGCTTCCAGCAGTCTCAGACTGGTGACATGCCTAATTTCCAATTAGCTGAACCAATCATTTCACATCAGCTGAATTTTATTCTGCAAAGCATTGAAAATCTTTAACTGAGTGTTAGCTTATACATATATAATTGATTTCTTCAGGATACCACGAAGGAAGAAGTCAAGCAGAAAATGGATTGTTAACACTAGAATATCACCTGCTTGGGACCCAAGAGGTGGAGGGACATAAATCAGGATTCAGACGTGAATCTGCTGGTCCCAGAGCAAAACATAGATCATTTTCAGTAACTTAATGGCTTGTCCATGCAAGTACATTTGTGCCATTGTGGTGGATTTGTTTTTAAGAAGGTATATAGGACGTAAAACCAAAACACTAAGATTAAAAAAGGGAGCAGGATGTCTTCCTAAAGACAGTGTACTTCCAATTCAGTCTTCACCATATGTCTGACAATATGTGAAAGCAGATGCAAAACTTGAGTAGATGTATTATTCCATACCTATTCATTAAATGTCTTTTCAAGGTAGCGTAACATTAGCGTTACACAGTCCTGTCTTTCCTCATGTACAAATATTCCACTCTTACAAATCTACAACAGAATTAAAACTGAAACTTTAATATCCTTATATGTGCATCCGAAAATTAGAACAAAACACAGCGGACATGTGGTGTAACTACTATGTTGGGATTTTTTCCTCAAAGACATTTTTTTACTTACCATATCATAGAGGTAGCAAACTTGGAACACAGTGACTTGGTTTCAGAGTACCTTATCTCTCTTTTAAGGATTTTGTTAAATGTTTTTGCTAAGTACACACAGATACCTTTCTTTGCACATTTCTAATAGTAAAAAACCAAATAAATAAGGGAAAGTTGTAAACTAAAGTGTTATAAAACAAATGAGGTAACAATGAACTAAGAACCACTGATAATCACATATGAGAATAAAGACTTCATTCATTATTTCTAGATTTTTCTGAACATTAAGAGAGTTTTTTCAGCGTATTTGTAAAAATGTGGTTTTAACCTTTGGAATGGAAGAAATATTGATGATACTGAACTCCGTTAAGCTAAGCATTTACCGTAGCCTAAGGGGTTTCATGGAGGTGTTTATTTTGTTTAATAGTTAAATACTTTCCAATCCCTGCAGACTAAACTGATTTATGGTATTTCATTGAATAAAGAGGTCATTAAATAGCTATTACACATTCTTCCTTACCTTGCATTTTTTTGGGCAAGATTTCATCAAGACAGTTGAATTTAACTTTGTACATGACTGCTTCAGGAGAGAAAATATTATTAACATTGATTCCAAGTGGTCTGTATGCAGAACAAAAGTAATTCTATCTACTAGCATATGATCAGTTTCTAACTCATAAGCACATTTCCCTTCAGAAGGTTCATCTCTTCAAAAGTAGATAGGTAACTTACACCTTGAAAGAATAACTCCTGTTGTAGTTTTCTTTGGAGTGTTTAAAAGCCTTACAGTTCTCAACTTTATTGCAAAGACGTTTACAACTGAAGCAGCATTAATACAAAGTACTATCGCTCCTTTTTCACAGACATTTCAAAAGGCATAGCATGAGATAGACTCCCAAGTGGTTTAAAATTTGAAGTAAGAACAGAATAAGCAACGCTTTGCCATGCAGTACAGTAAATCTTTCCTCACCACACACATCTCACTAGTTATCCTTATTGCCACTCTTTTCCATTCTCATTTTGGGGGGAAGCAAGAGACGGGAAACAACAGCAGGATTTAACTTTTCACACTAATGTCCTTCCAACCCACTACACACAAGCAGAGATTAAAACATATCGCTTGTTCTCATTTCAATTTCTCGAAACACTGTTTTATCTGTGCAGTTTCCAATGTAGTTATATTTGAGCTCAGGTTCACTTCTCACAACTCAGTGAGTCACAGCGTTATCAACCGAGCTGTAGCAATAGGCCAGGCAGGCCGAAGAGCAAATGCTTTTACCTAAAACTCCTTCTAATTGTCTGAATGTGTTGGAACGTCTGGTAAATACAAGGCAGGCTACTGCCTGACTGTTGCTGGTCAGTAACTCGTAAAGATAGACTTAAGATACACAATTGATGGATTGTCTAGATTCTTAATCTGAAAGAGTATTAATCCATTTCAGTTCAGTATCTTTACAGTGTTGTATACACATAGATTTTTGGTAAGTATGCACTAGCACGAGATAGCCATGTAGTTACATATTTTAAAAAGTCTCAAAAAAGCAAGTAAATGACAATAAGAACAGTTGCAACGAAATCAAGACCGTATCTAAATATCTAATAGAGAAATGCAAGTCAAAACATGCCTGAGAGAGAGGGGCCGGGCAGGAAAAAAAGTATCTGTGATGAAGTTACCCACCATACATCTGCTTTTCTGTGTTCATTCACAGGTGTCAAAAGTGCACTGGAACAGAAAGGCAGCACGAAAGCAGAGGTGGTTCTGGAACAGGAATTGTAAAAGGATGGGAAGAAAAACAAAACAATCAAAAGGCCAGTTTGGAGAAAAATACTGTAATTATTAGCCTACACTGCAAAGACTTTGGAAATATAGAGTCGATTCGGGTTCCCCACTAAAAAAGCCAACTGCAGTAAAGACTTCAGAGTGGCAGGGGTAACATTAAAGACGATTCAGGCGATATAAAGCAACACAGTTTCATCTTGTATCAGCAGAAGATCACATCAAGCTCCCCAAAATATTAACGAATTGTACATTGAAGACACATTCCACACTAAAGCACCTCTTAAAAAAAAATAAATACAATACAATCGAGAACACAGATCATGGAAGCTTTTAGGTACACAGCAGACATCTGGCAAAACAAAGACAAACGGCAGAATTAACATTTAGATGTAGTACTATTAAAAAGACAACTCCTCCGCTGTTGGAATAATCTCATAAAAGCCCTTTCATTAAATCACTCTTTCATACCAACTGATTCCTTTTCAATGCAGTTTCAATTCATTATGTTTAATGAGCGCTATTATATTTGCAATAAAATAGGCATAGGTACTGTTTTTATGCTTGCCTACCAGGTAAATCATCCTTTAAAATAGATTACAGTTCTAACTGTTGCAGAGTACTTCAATATACACATTTAAAAGTTGGTGGTGGTTACTCTCTTTTCACTTGGATGAGCTGGTCCTTGAAGCGCACCCAAATACAAGTAAAATCTTTAACTTTTAATTTACTTTTTTTCCCACTTGCGAGTACTTCTTCTTTCTCTCACAGAAATTGTCCCACTACTTGGATAAATGATGCAATTAAAGCAAAAAACATTGTCCTCTCTTCAGTATGGAACACGAACAAAATCATTAAAAGCAGCTGCAAGAAATCCTGAGGCACTAAGAGAAAAATGTGATGTAAGGCCTAGTGTCATTTCATTACACTCAACACCAGAAACAGACCTCATGTCATGTTCAACAGAGAAGGAAAACATTCATTTATATCAACCTGTCTCTTCAATCCCTCCAATGCCAAGTTAAAAATAAATAAATATGCAGTTACACTTGTTACCAAAAAACTTGCAGGGAGCCTTGCTCATTGGGATTGATTTTAATCAATAAAGGTTTCGTATGGGATTTGTTAGTTTTTTTAAAAGCAAGGAAATCAGCGACCCAGTTAAGTCAGTAATTTGTTCCATACCAGTTATTTACCTTTTTGGTGCTTAAATAAAGCACCAAATTGACTATGAAATACTCCTTGGTTTCTTCCAAAAGTACAAACTCCACACAAACTTTACCCTCTGAATCTGCATAGTCTGTGGTGTAGCTGGGACCCACGTAGTCATAAAGGCTGGATGCCTTGGAAGACAGTTCCATGTAGACTGGGGCACTGAAACACCAGAAGGGCTTTCTAGTTTCATCCAAGACAGTAACAACCATCACGTAGCAGTTCTACAAAACACAAGCAGAAGAGATTATTTCCCTAAGCCATGGTACAGTAAGTTGAGCTGTCCCTGATTTTAGGAGAAATATCAAGGGTGCAGAGAGCAATTTTTGGTGTGAAAGCTAAAAACTCAAAAAAATAGATAGTGCTCCACTGGCTACTGCAAAGCCACAAATACTTCTTCCTTTTACAAAATCTTGAAAATACATCTTTACAACACAAGACAATTACATCTTTTTTATAAAGCTAGTCAAGATTCTTGGTGTGAAACTGATGGTTTCACATGTGCCTTAAAAGCGTATGGGTTGTGTGTCATCATTAATAACAGCCGTTACCTATCCTCATGAGTTCTGAATCACTAAATGAATCAGCTTATGTTAATTTTGCTGTATATATGCATTGCTTCCAGGAGTCTCATATGCTCCAAAAGCATAAACAAAACAACATCGCACACTCTCTGCCAAAGAATTCATTTGGAATGCTTTATTACACTGTATTACACACTTGTGCTTCTGTTGCTTTAACATTTCTTTTGCTATTACTGTGCTTCAATCAAGCAATGCAGAGCAGATGGCTCAAACACCAGAGGTAAAGTGATGGAGTTTTCCTAAGTTTATTATTGTAGACTACACTGAACATACAAAACTCAAGCCAAATCTGGTAATTATTTAATAAATAATATGAAGCATTGAAGCAGATCATTTTTCAGTAGTGCTTAAGTTAAATTTATCAGAATTGCTGGCACTTCTGAAATATTCATGTAGCCGAAGTACATTTAAGAAGATCCGCCTTCACTGCTAGCATAAAATCTACAGCACTGCACTCAAAACTTTCTTTAAAATAATTCTTTCAGGAATTTTAGACAAGAGAACAAGTGAGAACTCCTCTAAAATACAAAGAGTTAATCCAGCCGGCCCATGTACATGACTCTGGAGCTAGGTGCTGACTGTATCAATGTCAACTGTAATTTCTGCCTGTGTCCATCGGCATTTTAATACTCTCCAACAGTTTCTGACTTTCACTGTGCATACACGCTACAACAGAACCGCAGAGTATTTCCCCAAGGGTTGAAGATTTATTGCCTAAAAAAAAACCCCGCAAAGCCAAAAACCCCCATGAAAAGCACATCTGCAGTACATTTTTTGTCCAATATTTCCAAGCAGTGCTGGTCAGCCACAGCGTCTTTGCAGAGTAGAGAGCACTGGAGTCATCCCACAGGCGTAATGGGTCTAGCGTGCAATCTAGACTCTAAGACAGAAAGGATAAAACATTTTTCCCTCGAAATTCACTTCATTTTTGCAATAGTTGAACTGAGGGTTTTTTCCTAGTTACAGACATCTTTCACAAAAAAACTTTTTTTAAAAAAATCACACATTTAGGATGCATAAATGTGATAAACAGGAACAGTTTTGCTTCAGCCAAGGTTGAAAACTTGTAGGCGGACGGAAAGAATGTAAGCTTTTAGTACCCAATACCGGGGAACAAGGCAGGGAAGACAAACAGTCGGGTTAGGGGGTGTTATTTAGATGTCTGGTTCAGATATATTACCTTAGTTGTGTCTTGATGGGTCTTAAATTTGTCTAAAGCCTATATAAACAACTCAGACAGTTTAGTGCTGTAGATAGCCTTATCTGGATAGTCGGCTGCCCACCGGCCTGAGAAGCCACACGCGCAGAGAGAAGAGGGGTGAAACTTCAACTCCCATGAAGACCCTCTCGGTGATGGGGCGCAAGCGCGAGGGGGTGGCAATAAAATGTAAATAAAGTTATGCATATGTATGATTATAACATATAAAAGTGTAGAAAAGACCCTATGTGGTGTGCATATGCTGTGGAGAAGAACTCTCACTATGCACCCAGCGCTGTAAACAAAATTTTTTTAGCTTTGCTTTGGAGACTCTGTCCTTAATTCTAAAATTATTATTGGGGTTCAATTCTCACAATAAACATCCTTCTGCTTCAAAATAAGAATTTCCAGAAATAGAAAATATTTCTGACTGACCTTTACACTGCCTTTAAACACATCTGTTTCCCAGAATAAGCCAAGCGTCCCAGTAAGAGGCAAGTGCTGCGTGCTGTCCTTTAAGCTAACAACCGTGAGCCTCAAATACCCATTTGCAATGTCATCTGAAAATATTAACAATATATAACATTAAACCACTATATATAACATATATAACTAAATACATAACACTGACTAAATATATAACATTAACTAAATACATAACGTTAACTAAATATATAACATTAAACTACTACCAATCAAACTAAGCTGTAAATGTTCCCTCTGCTTCTCCCTGTGTCTTTAGTTTCCTCCCGCTCACCAGTAAGGACCCCTGGTATACACCAACGGTTAGACAGATATTGAGCGCGTTAGAGAGAATTTAAGTTGCCGTTCAGGGCTTTGATTCTATGGTCCACAGTAGATGCAGTAGCTAAAAATTAATTTGGTATATTTGAGGATTTATGCAAGGATTTAAGGAGGAAATTCCATGTTCAATATTTCAATTTCATGCCACCAGTGGCTCCATCACTGCCCACTCCCCAAAAGTCAAGTTCAACACATAACACAGGAAATAAACTATGAGATACTCTCTGGTTTTCGTTGTTGTTGGGTTTTTTTAACTCTCTCTGCTCTGCCTGGTAATTCAAATAACCCTGTACAACAGGGTGTAAGGATAACCACCAGTCCTCCCTGAAAGGCTATTGCATCATTTAAAGTGACAAGCAGCATGCCTTGATTTGAATCAAGTTTTTTAATTATGGATTTGTTCATTTTATAAATAATTTTTCATAGGTTCACTTTCATTTTTTTGACAGAAGCATTAAGATTTCTTCATGACTTGTTGATTTTTTTTTAATTACCACACCTAACCATATTACTTTGCTCTGTCTTCCCTCAAGAAAGATGAACTTTTTTTTAATTGTTCTTTTTTTCACTTGCTATCAGAGGAGGAAAGTTAAGCAGATCCCAACTGTCTAATTATAATGTGGAGCACATCATAAGAAACAACATCTCTGACTACAAAAAAACCCAAACAAACACAAAAAAGCCACACAAAAAGACCCCAAAACAAAACAAAACAAAACAAAACAAAACAAAACAAAACAAAACAAAACAAAACAAAACAATCCACAAAAATAAATGTATTGCATCATAACACAAGCAGATTTCTTAGTAGGACATCCCTTAAACACTTTTCCTTGAACAAGAGATACTCTCTTAAAAGAATAAAAGAAAGCACTAGACAAAAAAACCCCAAACAAACCAAAAAACAACCAAAAAAAAACCCACCCAAAGAAAGGAAAAAACAAAATAAATAAATAGATAGATAGACAGACAGACAGATAGATAGATAGATAGATAGATAAAGGAACTGACCTAAGTATAGATAGATAGATAGATAGATAAATAGATAGATAGATAGATAGATAGATAGATAGATAGATAAAGGAACTGACCTAAGTATATATACTTGCAGGAGACAGATAAGAAGGGAGAGAAGGAATTCCTAGGAGAATACTGCTTGTAGATCTGGTAGCAGGCCCTGGATAGTAAGATGACAACTGAAGCAGCTTGTAGAGCTGTAAGATGCAAGTGGCAACCACGAAGAAAGAGGGAAGTGTTTTTGCCTGTGGTTCTCCTTCAAACAAGCCCAAGCAGCAGCATGAGGCTGAAGACAGAAGCAGCGGCATTAGAAAGGCTGGCTCGGAGTTAAAAGGTTGAAGCCTGTGTGAAGGAGCAGCAGAAGTCTTTGCCTGGTGGCTGCTGAAGGCTGATGGCTGGAGGCAAAGCGACAGAGAAAGGGAGCGACTCCCAGGAGATGCTTGGCCACAAAGTGATGCTGGAAAGACATCACTCACAAGCAGGGAAGCCAAAGAACACCTACTGCGTGGAGGAAGCAGCCCAACGCATGACAGAGGACAGAAGCAGCAGGCTTTCCAGCACAGACACTGTCTGGAATTGGAGTGTGAATACAGTGAGACCAACATGGCTATACCCGGGAAATATCTGGTGTGCTTGAAGGAAAATGCATCACTCCAGACAGCAATACCCACTGTTCTTGCACTGAAGTCACAGAGAATTCAGTGAGGAAAATGTAAGCAGAATTCGGTTTCGGGATCCAGCTCAAAAACAAAGGCTATAAAATTGATACCTAGCCAAATGGTTCAGTTCCAAAGCTCAGTAAATCAAATCCAATTACAAGATTTCATTCAAGATAAAGATAACTTTGATGAATAGTCAAGCTTTACCGAGCGAATATTGAAAGCCTGCATTTAAAGTTGAGATTTATACAAGACACTAAACAACATCGGTAAAGAAGCATTTTTTTCCGAAGGACTATTCAGTGAACTGAAATTCAGATTTGAACAGAAGCAGCTTCTCCTCTCACTCATTCAAAACAAATGAAAATCTTAATGGAATAAAAACAGATTGAAAAAAGCATATTGATAATTAATTAATGAAGCCAAAGACATCACTACTATGGCACGGCATTAACAACGTGAGCTGCTGCATTGCTAGATGGGTTCCCTAGATGGGTTACCTGGCTAAGGTATAAGTTATAAATCCCTTATTGCAGTTACTTCTTCACTTAAAGCCAGAACAGAAACAGGTGACTGATGAAGAATCTGAAGGCTAATTATTCAGGGGTTAGTTAACCCAGTGATTGTATGCATTTTTTTAATATGAAAGCTTCAGTGCAGTTCTCATATCCAGAGGAAAGAAAAAGCATGTCTAGAAATAGGCAACACCTTGGAGTACTGTGTCCACCTCTGGAGCCCTCAACACAAGAAGGGTGTGGAACTGAGAAGGGCTATGAAGATGATCAGAGGGCTGGAGCACCTCCCCTGCAAGGAGAGGCTGAGAGCGCTGGGCTTGTCCAGCCTGGAGAAGAGAAGGCTCCAGGGAGGCCTTATTGTGGCCTTTCAGTATCTGAAGGGAGCCTACAAGAAAGCTGGGGAGGGACTGTCTATAAAGGCCTGTAGTGACAGGAGATGGGGTAGTGGGTTGAAAGTGGAAGAGGGGAGATTTAGATTGGAAATAGGAAGGAAATTCTTCACTCTGAGGATGGTGAGACCCTGGAACAGGTTGCCCGGGGAAGTTGTGGATGCTCCATCACTGGATGTGTTCAAATCCAGGTTGGATGGGGCTCTGAGCAACCTCCTCCAGTGGGAGGTGTCCCTGCTCATGGCAGGGGGTTGTAAGATGATCTTTAAAGCCCCTTCCAACCCAAACCATTCTGTGATTCTATGAAATCAGCAAGAAGTTGAAGCACTAAGTACTGAAATCTCCCCTTCCTCATCCCAGTCAGAAGAGAAAAAGAAATTAAAGGGCAGCGCAAACTCTGTTAAACATGGCAAGGGAAACATAGAGGAAGGAAACTGGACAGGGCTTTTTTAGTAAGATCTAGAATTTGTGTCACCGTACTCTTCTAATATCTACAGTCTAAGGTTTATGCAACATGTACAGCAACAAAGCAGCCCTTTAATCAGGACAGGTTAAAGGGAACAAATATTTCCAAATAAAGGGAATACTGACCCCTAGAACATATATTATGTAGACAGGTATGTTCAAAGGCACTTACTTTAACTAAAAGCCAAGCGAGTCTCTTTTACTAAGTCTTTGTTGCAAGCTGTCATGTGATTCTTGTTTTCACATAGGGAAGGCTGCACCTATCACTAATTCTGTTGGCAACAACCAGCCTCACTGTGCTGAAATGGTCATTTAAACTGGCAAATCAATCTTCAGGGTCAAGCAAAAATGTTTCAAATACAGGATGGGATATTTTACAAACAAATCTTCAAACACAGAGAAATTACCCCATTATATTTTGTGAGCACAACATATCAGCAAGGAATAACCTTGAGAAGCCAAAGCTCAGATGACCATATGGCTACAAAGTGATGCTTACAAAGTGGGAAACCCATGTAAATACATTTCAAGAATGTTGATTAAAAAGCCAGATGTAGGATTCATGGCTTCTATGAGTTATATGAAGAGCCTGTGACAGCTTCCTGACAACATGAAAAGTTTTCTAGTATCTTCAATTCAGTCTGAAAGTATTTAGCATTTTCACCCTACGGTATCTGTCAGAAAGGGCATACCACAGTTTCTGTTAAAATGGAAGGAAGTATAAAATAAATGCTAAAACTCAGCTAAAAAAGAACGGCAAATCAGTTAGTTACTGCAGTGAAAGTATTAACGACAGAATAAAAAATGATCTCAAGCCATATATACTCCATCCACTTACTTCGACCAGGTGTGATATAACTTTTTAAATTCGATGTCAAGAATTCTGCAGAACGAGTTGAAAATACAGCAGCAAAATTAAGCCCAACAGTGATGAACACTAACAAAAAGCAGACAAAATAAAACTAAACGTGACTCAGTTATGCTGCAGAATAACAAATGGGCATTCCCTGGAAACCTCAGTGATTACAGCTTCCTAAAGGACACAAATAATCTGTAAAACCCCAGTGTTACAGCTGACAACTGAGCTGGGTCTCAGGTTGTGGAAACTGCCAGTGGGAGGTCACATCCATAATTTAAAAGAAATTTGGATTGGGCAGAGAATTTTAAGAAATAGAATGACCTCTCACTATGTTGGAGACCTCCATTTTTCAGAGCCCTCTCAGAGAACAGGACAAGGCATATCAGTAGAACAAAGCCTAAAAGCAAGCACAAACCATCAAATACAACCAGCTTGGACAAACCTACACTGTTGGCCACATTCAGAAACATCATCTTTACCCAGAAGAGCAAAGTAAACAACAAATTACCATGAAGATACGTGACAGCAGACAGCCATAAGCTGCCTCACTAAATTTTTAACACAAATTATGGAGGAAATCAAGCATTTTCCAAAAGGAATCACTGTGCAAGTACATGGAAGGGACTAGATGACAAACGAGCGTATTGCCTGCAGAGCCATGGCTGCAGCTGGCTGGTGTCCTGGGAGAGCAGAATCGAGCGGCTGTCACACAGCTAAAGGACACAAAACCGAAACAGTTCAGAGAACGCTCATGAGCATAAACCAGATTCCCTAACAAGCAAAGTGAGATGGCATCACAACTGTAGCTCCTGGACATTTGCTACTATTTGCATAAACGTCAGTTTAATCTTTAACAGAAGCAGCTTCTAAGCGGCAAAAAAAGTGATACCAGCAAAGAAAGTGTTGCAACATTCTGCTTGCTCTTGTACAGTTCTATTGCCAGGAGCATAACTTTCTCATTTCAGCAAACAAAACATCACGTTCTCCTATGAAGACAGGCTGAGACAGTTGGGGTTGTTCAGCGTGAAGAGAAGGCTCTGGGGAGCCTTCCAGTATCTAAAGGAGGCCTACAGGAAAGATGGAGAGAGACTCTTCATCAGGGAGGGCAGCGATAGGATAAGGGGTAACAGTTTTAAAATGGAAGAGGGTAGATTTAGACTAAATATTAGGAAAGAGTTCTTCACTGTGGGGGTGGGGAGACACTGGAACAGATTGCCCAGAGAAGTTGTGGATACCCCATCCCTGGAAGTGTTCAAGGCCAGGCTGGATGGGGCTCTGAGCAACCTGCTCTAGCGGGAGGTGCTCCTGCCCATTGCACTGGAACTAGATGATCTTTAACGTCCCTTCTGATCCAAACCATGCTATGCTTCCATGATTCATGTGAGGAAAAAGAAAAAACCAACCAATAAACAAAATAAACAAACCCAAACCCAAGTTCTTTGGCCAATTTACAGAAGAAATTACTTCTCTTTTTTTGAGGATATAAAGAGGACTCCTGTATTGAGCAATACCTCAGGAGCGGTTTCTATTGCTACATGGATAGAATTTCTAGNCAACCAATAAACAAAATAAACAAACCCAAACCCAAGTTCTTTGGCCAATTTACAGAAGAAATTACTTCTCTTTTTTTGAGGATATAAAGAGGACTCCTGTATTGAGCAATACCTCAGGAGCGGTTTCTATTGCTACATGGATAGAATTTCTAGAATTTCACTGAAGTTTTACCCTTTTAAATATTCCTTTATTTCAAGCCTTGAGCTTTTCAGGAATCTGAAAACACGTGTGCTTCAAATTCAAAGCACTGCAACACTCCACACCATGCACAAGGCTACAGCCTAAATGACAGTTCTTGAAGTCCTCAAGTAGAAATTAAAAAGAAAAAAAAAAAGCAAGCAAGCAAGGGGAAATTAGTTCTAACAGAGTAAAAGCACTCAAGCCTGATAACAGTGCCCTCTACTGTCTTCATCAAAAACAATGTTTTCTGAAATCAACAGAAGAAGGTTCATTAGGACTGTTAGCAGAAAAATACTGGGGAGCGATAATTAATTTACAGTGTTTAATTGTTTAATTTTAATATTTTGCTCTGACAGAAAGACAGCTGCGTAGCTGTAGGCAGGGTTGAGCTGAAGTTAAGTCAGAAGAGAAATCACCCATATATTTTGCAAAACCCTAGGAGATTTATTAAGCCGGGTTGTACATGAACAGCAAGGATTATCAATCAGAGGAAATTAAAAGAAATGTTAAGAACTGAAAAAAAGGCATCGCAGTTAAAAAGAATCGCTGAAAGTGTTTATTACACAATGAAAGGACATCAGAACAGGCAACCTTAAGCTGACCTAAATAAAAGCTATGCATCCTAAAAGTTCACAGTATCTTCTACAAGTATACTTAATATTTAGTCTGTCAATGCACGTGAAGTATACTATTCTGCAGAAACAGATCTCCAAAATGTATGAGGACAAACTCACTCTCCCTTATATATGTAAGTGGAAGGAACCTGCACCAAAAGCTGTGTCACTGCGTTATTATCTCAGTGCTGAGCCAAACGAAAATATCCTGACAATCTGCAGAACTTGCACCTCAGTCCTGACACTCTGTCAATGTAATAGCAGCCAGGTTTCATATGGAGCAAGCTTACAACACCACACGACACACCATGCAGGTAAAAGAAATCACAACACGAACAAAAAGATAGCTTAGTCTTAAAATCCATTTCAGTTTCACCCGTTAAAACAGAGATATTGGATATAAAAGGGAAAGCATAACAGCAGGGATCATTTAGAACCAGACACTACTGTTCTGTCAACTCCACCTTTTCTGCAGAAGAGGTTCCTGAATGTTCCACACAGGTAGGTGCAGCTTCTACCGTGCATATCAAGATGCAGACTGTAGTCGTGCAGTCCATATTCTGGGTCAATATCATCCAATATAGGCTGATTCGGTGGAAGGGTATACTGACTTTAAAAAAATAATGATAGAATTAAGCAAGGGGGAATGACTTCATAGAAAGAAATACAGTAAATAGCCCTATACTGAGACTATAACCTTAGGAGAGGTTATCAAAGGGGAAAAAATTGTTAGAAGATACAACTTTTCTTCTTTATTAATGCTTTTGAAGATCAAACAGTTCTAGTTCATCATATTTTCAAGCAAGTACGGTATCTAGTACTTCTAATCAGCTGCTCAGAATATATGGCAGTCAACTCAAAAAGGTATAGCCGTTAAACTCCAAAATATGGACTTATTTATGCATAAAAAACCCTATCAGTTTAACTACAAACAGAAAAGCCAACTAGCTAAAGACTTCTCTGGAATGGCAGCTAATGAATAATTATGTCTGTGCCTAATGTAAAAAAGAACCTGCTGCACACAAAGGACCAGAAGAGCCCAAATTCCAGAGGCAAGTGAGCAGCTCCTACATAGGATCCTCTTTGGTAGCAAGGGAGATGGTGGCGTCTCACCTTCTGTGCGAAAAGAGCTGCGCTGAGTTACAGCTGGCACATACAACGACATGTAAATACAACAAATCTGAGCAGAAAGATGACGGGGTGGGCTGAGGGGGAAATAAATCCCCCAAACCATCCTCTAAAGCTAAAAAACCCCTCCACCTTTTTAAACAGTTTATAGTGTATAAACAGGTGTTATATCATACACTGCAACAGACACAAATACTTCAT
>WEIS01028040.1:0-21590 GCA_013389965.1 Todus mexicanus
ATCTTCAACAAATGTATCTTCAAAACTACATTTTCTTTCATCACTTAGAGTTTATAGATACTTTTGTTTAATCTGGTTTTGGAAATCTGAAAATAAAATTAATAATATTCTTTGTTTGCTTGAAATATTCTCCTAAGCGTTTGTCATTCACTTTTATGGATCGTCAACTGGAAAGCATTGAGGAGAGGAGATGCAGTGTGAAGCATTTATCCTTAAACTCAAACATTAATAAAGATTTCTTATTTTATTAAAATATTGTATTGACAAAAGAACAGAATGCAATAAACAGCCACCTAGACAGCATTTCAACTATCCTCCGGGGAAGGGAAAAAAAAATTAAAAATCAACAAATCATACAATGCTTTGTGTTGGAAGGGACCTTAAAGATCATTGAGTTCCAACTCCCCTGCTATGGGCAGGGACACCTCCCACTAGACCAGGCTGCTTAGAGCCTCATCTAACTTGGTCTCAAAGCCTCTCAAAATTATTCTTGAGAAACTAAAAGTCCCTACTATCAAATTTATTTTATATTCAACAGCCAGACCCTAAAAGAAAGAAAGAATGACAGCTCATGGGAACTACAGCCAACCACAGAAATCCAAACAAAGTGAGATGGAAAAAAAGTCCCTTCTATGAAAGATATCTAAGAACGCCAATGAGCAAGCGATTCACGTCAGGAAGTCTATAGAATATCATAATATTTATATAATATCAATTACAAGTTGCTTCAAAGCGGTACTGCTACGTTGTTATTCTGACTCCTGCATTTCAATTTCTATCTGGGACTTGCAATTAATTTGAAAGATATTTCTGCCTTCCCCAGTAAAATAATCTCTCCAGGGTAAAACAAGGCATGACAATGTTCTTTGTCACCAGAACAAAATTTTTAATTTGATCATATATATGGCCAGAGATAACATATTTAATCTGAATGTTAGAAGCCATTAATGGCTTCATTGTTGACTCTTACACTATAAGTGGACTCAAGACATTTGCTAGTAACAAGTTAAAAAAACCCCATAAAATAAAAAGATGTAATGCTGTTAATTTAGAAATTTAACTTTGAATTACGACATTTTTTAAAGTAAGAATTTTTTAGATATGTTAATGAAAGGTCGCCAGTTATTCACTGAAAGCACAGGAGAATTTTAGTGGGCTATTGTAAGTTACCAATTCAGATATCGCCACCAAAACTTGGAAAGTTTTCTGAGGATTCAGTTGAAATAAGTTAAAGGAAAGAGATATGAGAACATGGCCTAGTTTTTAATTTAACAATGGCCCTCACATTTAATAATTCTTTAGGCCCCATTTTCCAGACCCTGACAAAACAATCTTGAGATGTACAAGCAGCTACTCTTGTCAGCAATTCTTCAACAAGATGTAGTAAGACACTACGGTAAAATCAGAATAACCTCTTCCTAGTAGCAGCAGAGGGAGGAATAAGATCTAAAATCTATAAATAAACAACAAAATCATGAACTGTCATTTTTCAAGATTTTTTTATCATGAGGACAAAAGAGCATGACACATCAACTTCTTCCCTATACATGTTTTTTCTCCTAAACACTATGGTGTAATTTGCCTCATGTCTTATTCTCTCTGCACTAACAGTCCTAATAAATTACAGGTCTACTAATTGTACATGGAACAGTTCCAAATACACATTTGACAGGAGGTGATTTCCATAGCTCATACTTGATATGGAAATGAAACTACTGAAATGATTTTCCCCTTGATTCTACTTGGTATCTTCTAATGACATGTACTCTTCCTATTGAACACCACTAAACTGCAAGTTAGGAACTTGTTTCATCAACAGTTCTTTTGAGCAAAGCCAGCAGGATTGCTAGATGTCCTTCAACAACTTCATCTCATGACAGCATTAACATACCTGTACAATACTCCTAGACTGTACCAGCTTGCTCCAGCAGCATCGAACCCCAGTTCCAAGTAACAAAGGATTGTAAGAACAAAGTAACCTGAGTAAAACACTTCTGTGAGGTTTGGCTGGTGTTACCTTCTCTTGACAACATTAAGCACTTAAATCATTCTTTAAAACAAAATGCACTTTTTTTTTAAATAGGCACCTTAAAATATTCGCGGCCCAATTTTTAGCTTTTAACACCAGCAATAGATGATCACACTTAACATTACGATTATTGGCCAACCATTCTGCATTTTCAGCTCAATACATAAAGTTACTGGAGCTGAGTTTACCTAGAGGTCTGGACATTCTTTTTCACTGTATACTCTTAAGAGGTCAGTAAGCAACTATTTGCAATGGAGAATGCTTAATCCCTTAAAGAATTTGGTGTTGTTTTTTAATATTGAATAACACTCCTCCTAATCTAAATGGGTATGCCCAGATTCACGGCCAAGTAGCTGAGTATACAGAGGATGCTACGCGGATAAAAAAATTGTTATTTGCAAATCTCATGTTACAACTGAAGGGTGATTTATTCTGAGAGAAGAAGTTGCTTCTTTATGTAAATTGTGACCAACTCAGCTGTGCAGTTTAACGTTGTCATAGTTTATCCCCAGCCGGCAACTAAGCACTACAGAGCCGCAAACATTCTCACAGCAACATCTGAAAGTGATCTGCTGCTGCAGTTCGCTCAGTGAGTCACTCTGACAATGCCAGGCAGCTTCCGACCCCTTTGACAAACCACTGGTAACCTGGCACGGCGTTAGTCCAACTGTAAACATCTGGTGATTCACAATTTCATTTGGATTTCTTCTCATGGTTCCCCTGCATTCTTAAAGTGTAAGTTCTGATAGCATCAAAGTGAAACAGCACACACAGCCTGAACAGTCAACGGTTCTTCCCTAAATGCAAAATGTCATTTCTAAAAATAACTCACAAAGCCTTCAGATCTTTGAGTACAATGCTCGATACAATTAACGGCTGTCCACTTCGGTTACCGTTCTTGATCTGTACCATTTTACACACACTATAAATGGCACAATCCAAACTGATTTCTCAAGTGGCTCAACATACGATATTTCATATTCTTCTGAGAAAGTCTAAACTAATGATAAAACAGAACTAGAGTTCTTTGTAAGATTCCCACCTATACTTCATGTAGTCCAGCTTACTCTTTCTTCCACAGTTAGGAGATTTTAAGTTTTAATAAATTACTGAGCAGTAAAATGAGAGGTGAAACATTTGCCCTACTATGCCTTATTGTAAGGCCTATGTTACAATCAAGGAGAACTTAACTACACAAGTTTTGAATACGAGCAGTGCCGTATATTCAGGAACAATTTGACTTTATATAGTAAGTGCACAACCACAGTTATACTATACCTGGCATATGCAGTACAGCTGCTCTGTAACAAAAATTAGAGCATGAACAAAGGTCATGCATCCACTGCTTCAAGAAAAAAATGTATTAAATTATCATTAATGTTAAATATTTGCTATTTACTTTCCAGTTCCTCACACGTTTGACTTCACCTGATGTAAACAGCCTTAGGTGGCATCTCCCAACTGACTTAGAACGATCCAAATGTAGCAAGCCACCAAAAGGGGAAGGTCCACCTTGCCCCAGCTGTATGTTACTGTAGGAAAAAGTACCTGCAAACAGGCTGAACAAAAAAAACGATACAGTTGAAATTTAAACCAGAAGAAATGAAGAAAAGAATTAATTTCCAGTTGGTCAGTTCTCAGCTCTGGTCTCCAGGAGAGACACTTGAGTACCAGCTGAAGCACAGGAGGGACAAGAAGGCACCTGTGCACAACAAATGCCAGGTGGCACGGAAGGCCAACGGCACCTTGGCCTGTGTCAGGAATAGCGTGGCCAGTAGGACTAGGGATGTAATTCTGCCCCTGGACNCACCACTTTCGGCAACAGCCTACACCCAGATTGATCCTGTCATGACCATCAGGCACCACAGTCTTATTCCAGACTTCTACAGCACAAACACCCTCTGATTGTCAGGGAGGAATAATACTCCCTGTGTTTCACAGTGTTTGAACACTTAAAGATCAGTCAGCTATAAGTGACAATGTATTCAGACAAGTTTAATGGACTCAAGAGATTGTGTTTGTGACCGTTCTAAAAGCTGCTGCTTTTAGAAGTCTTCAGAGTAACTCAAGTTAATGTCCAAGTCCATTTCTCCACTCCTGTACCTCACCACTTTTAAGCATTGGATATAAAACAGTTGGACTTCAAGTTCTTAGCGGAAATTTAAACACGAAAAGTACATAATTTTCACTAGTAACCAGTGAACTCTGATGAGATCTTTTATAGAAGTACCCACTTAATTTTATTATAAAAGTCATTAGCATGATTTTTAAGTATTTTATCAGCATATCTAGTATTATCATCGCTCTCTACAGCTCCCTGAAGGGACACTGGAGAGAGGTTGGTGTTGGTCTCTTCTCATGGGTGACTAGCGATAGAACAAGAGGGAATGGTTCCAAGCTGCAGCAGGGTAGGTGTAGACTGGGTATTAGGAAAAAAATTTCCACAGCAAGAGTAGTCAGCTACTGGAACAGGCTCCCCAGGGAGGAGGTTGAATCCCCATCGCTGGATGTGTTTAAGGGGTGTTTAGATGTGGTGTTGCGGGATATGGTTTAGGGGTGAACTTTGCAGAGTAGCGTTGATGGTTGGACTAGATGATCCCAAGGATCTTTTCCAACCTCAAAGATTCTATGATTCTATGATAACTAGTTTTTCAAACCTAATTAGTATATTTTAACTTTTTAAAGATAGGTTAAAAATGTGTCTGCTGTAGAGGTTGTTGCTACTTACTAGAATATGTAAGTTAAAAACTGTGAGAAACCGTCCATTTCCACATACACATACTGTCAGATGGACACAGAGTCATTTCTACACCATGTACACAAGAGGAATAGAGTACTGATAAAATACTTCATAACTGATAAAAATCAGGCTGATTTCAAGTGGCAAGGGACTCTAACACCTCCTGGTGTCTAATATATTTATTTAGACAGAATGGTCAATATTTAAATCAGTAGTAAATAATATCAACCATTTTCTCTTTCAAAATTTTAAGCTTCCTAAATCTTAGCTTTACCTATAATTAGATTTTAAAAAAACCCCAATAGAGCACAGCAGAACGTATAACAAACATAAGTGGACACAGTTTGAGATTTGAGCATTTTCAAATACATTAAAATCAAGTACTACAAAATATCCTTGAATAAAACCTTGTTAACAGAAAGGTTGCATTAACTACCTTGGTACAAATAGCAGTTGTATTCACGGCTTTAAGGGAAATTAGAGAATAAGTATTAACTCCCTAATTAGTTGTTTAAAGCTATGAAGGTTTTAGAAAATGCAGATCTAATTCTCACTACCTGCAAATTCTAACAGATTTTTAACAACAATTTTTTCCTGTTTTTTTTTTCTCTTCACAAATCACTTTATAAGCAAACTTCAAAGCCTCCACACTCTCACATGAGAGATGTCACACAAGTTCTTCTGACTACCTGTTGTAGTTGACAAAGGAAATAGTCCAGAAGAGGTTCGTTAGTCCTCAGTCCTGCAGTACAGTCACTCGAGCTCAACAGCAGGCAACGAGATTTCAGAAATGAGTCATGTCGCAGAACGTAGCTTCCTACCATTTGCCAGCTCCAATAAAGATAAATTAACTTTTTCTCTGAATACACTTCCACAGTGATGCACTGGTGACAGTCCAAGAGTAAAAAACACCTCCAGCGCTGCAGAAAGTTTCGATACTTACACATGAGCACAAACAGATCTAAAGCAAGGCAGCGCCAAGCATTTGCATTGAGACTGCATAGAATTAAAACGTGCAAAAACAGGGGAGAGTTGGTGTCACCATACCTAACAGTTTCTTCCAAGACTTGATAAGAGATTTTGCTAAAGATGTGACTTCCTCATCTGTGCTTTGCTTGCGTATTGCGTTCACCGACATTCCAATTCTGGTGGACTGCAACAGAAATAAAAATATACGTTGTAAAAGGTGATGCAAAGACAAATTAACAAGTAAACATACATAAAGTTGCTCTTTGGTTTTGTGTTGTGGGGATTTTTTAAGAGTTATCACGATGAACCTCTGCAAGTCTTTACAAAACTTATTTAGATAACACGGACATTTTAAAAACAAATACAAGAGTGCTACCATTGTCCCTGTCATAGAACTTAGGCAGTGGGAGGGGGGGCAGGAATGTAAACGGGAGTCAATCAGAAGATTTTTGCTCCCAAATAATTTCAAAAAGCTTTGCAGAACTACTTACCTAAGCACAACATTCAAAATATCTAATAATGTGAAAATTATATATACATATTAATGCTATATAAATTTATTAGCAAAGGTTCTAGCCTCAAAACCTGTATTTATATTTTGGTATGAAAGGAAGCTTGCCAACTGCTTCAGTGACTTCATAGTCTTAGAATTTCTATTTAGTGGCTGTGAAAAAAGCTGAAGCACCAGCTGGAAGCGACTACAATTTAGTTTCCTAATAACCTTGGCAATATTGAGATTCTTTAAAATCTTAAGCACACAGGTTTCTGCTTTCAGATAGAAAGGGTCTGACTAGCCTACCTCACTGATAAGGCCAAGACAGTCACAGGCTTTAAACCTTTGGCACTACTGCCACCTGTAGAGTGAAAAGGAGATGCATTTACAATCCACTCCTTTAAGACTCAGAAAATTAGGACATAAATTTACCTCAACCGCAGCAGAAGTTTTGTTCATTTAGAAGACTTCTGTCCTGGTTTGAGTTAGAACAGCACTAATTCTGTTCAGTGATTTTATTTCTCAGCTCAATATCTTCTAACTAACTGCGCTTTCTGAAGTCAACAGCAGATCTTCTCAGACAGTCTCTGCTTCTCGCAGTGGTCATGCTCCATGTTTAGAGTTACTGACAAGGACTGGGGTGTGCAGAAAGGCTCTTCCTGATCCTTGCTCCTGTGCAGACCAAGGTCACTGCTAAACCTTGTGTGTCATGCTGGGGATGCAGAAAGTAACAGGTGACCATAAACTGACCAGCAAGGGATTCCGTACCATGTACAGTATATTCAGTATAAAGCTGAGGGGGCAAAAGGGTCAAGTTCCCTTCCTCAATTGCCAGCATCCGAGGATGACTCTGTTCCGCCTTCAATCCCAGTCCGTGAATTCCTGAAAGCAATTCCTAAACCCAGCCCCTGAATCTGGTTCCCACTGGCCTCTGAGTCCAGCCTGGGACTTTCCCAGTGTCCACAGCACCAGTGGTGATGGCGATGGAATTGCCACCAGGGGTGTCGGGCTCAATACTGGTTTTGTACGTACTTGTATACATTTCATTTTATTGTTACTGTTTTTCTTAAAGCTGTTTGTTTTAGTTTTCTTTTCCAATCCACAAGTCTCTCTCCCTTATCCCTTTCTCTTCTCCCTGGGGAAGGGCGAGGGGTTAACAGAGGCCATCTGTCATTTATCCAGTGGCCAGCCCAACCCAACTCCTTGATAATTTCTGACTAATGTGTTAATCAAACAAGTAGAACATTTCCACACTTGTACTTTCAGGAGAAAAGCATTTAACAATAGAAATAAGTATTCTATTATAATTTCACTATTTGATTGATAACTAGGCTTTTTTAATTGTTCTTAAGATACTCAGGTTTCTTGCATTTACCATGTATGGAACCCACTAAATATAAATTATTCTACTTACTTTTGCAGTAGTTCATCACAGATTTCCTTCTCCTTTAAAGGAAAACTTAAATCTTTGTGGCTCACTAAAAATGGAAATGATTTGTTCCTGTAAATTACTCCTTACAACCCACACAACACTTTTTGGGGCACCGCCGATGTGCTAAATGACTGGAAATGTACTGAAATATTCTGGAGCTACTTCAGCAAAGGAAACACATCAAATAACCTCAAGTCGGAGCATCTGTTCTAAACATGTATTTTGGATTAAAGAAAACAGATGATTGCTTACCTGTAACTAAAGCATTTCAAGACAGATTCTGCTAACTCAGACTAACAGTACTGGTCAACTCTCTTGACATTTTAAACACATACTTGACATTATGTTCAGACAGTAAAGAATAACATTTGCTTGGAGTTCCATAAAATAATCACCATATCTGCATGAGAAAAATCTATCTACAACAAAACTCCAACCCTCCATTTGTAACTGGGCACCACCACAGTTTACTCTCATCAGCAAGAAGACACCAACTTACAGACTTAATTAGGTAAGTAAACCTCTAAAATTCAAAATTAATAGGGTAAATTAATTTCTTCTTCTGATCACACAAGATAAACAGGTTATGGCAACTGACTGTCAGCTTTCTTAAGGCAATACATAAACAAGGTTCGTTTGTTTTCACAGAGCCCTTGATCTGAACTCTGCCTGAAGAGAGAGGAAGGAACAATCTATCAATTTATTTATGTGCCTGAAAACTGACACAGGTAGGAGCATAGAATAGTTTAGGTTGGAAGCGACCTTAAAGATCATCTAGTTCCAGACCCCCTTCCGCTAGAGCAGGTTGCTCAGAGCCCCGTCCAACCTGGCCTGGAACACTTCCAATGATGAGGAATCCACAGCCTCCCTGGGCAACCTGTGCCAGTGTCTCACCACCCTCACATTGAAGAATTTCTTCCTTGTATCTAATCTAAATTTCCTCTCCTTCACTTTAAAGCTGTTACTCCTTGTTCTATCACTACCGTCCCCATTAAAGAGCTCCTCCCATCTTTCCTGCAGGCCCCCTTCAAGTACTGGCAGGCTGCTGTAAGGTCTCCCCTGTACTCCCAGAAGATGAGTGTTCCATGCTGAAAATGACCATGCTTTAATCACCAATCAGCTCTCAGCATTTAAAATCCCCTCAGTCTTCCAGCCTCTGGAGCTGTTCTTGTAAGGGCCATTTGAAGTGGAAAACTCCTGTATTTTTGCCTAGACCAGCGTAACCTGTGGAATTGCTTCATTTCTGTGCCAGTTTAAAAGTAGAAAACCATCCTCAACCTGGCCAAAATGCATTTTTAATGGTTCGCTCTTCCCCACTTCAAATTCTAGAGTACTCTTCATCTGCTTTCTCAGACTGAAGACTCTCAGAGGCAGCATAAGGCAGCTGTTTCCACTCCTGAAGCGTTCAAGCTGTAGGTGAAGTAGCCTTCAGCTGATGTAAGTCAGTGTAACCTATGACTGAACCCAAACCACAGTGTACAGCAGCAACTGCTCTTCTCTAAACCAGACCAAATGATAAAATCTAAGGAAGAAAAGCAACAGCTGAAGTAAGCAGAGGTGTTTGCTAACTTGAAATTGTAAAAGAGAGAGACTTAGGGAGCATCTGGACCAAAGCAGAGCCAAAGTAACCCCTGAAGAATAACCACCTCCAGGTTCCCGGGTCTCCCCTGCTCGCCAGTGACCTGGCAAGAAGTCATTAAAAGGAGTCACAGCCTAGCTCTGTATACACATGTGTAATTTCTAGTAAAACCTGCTGGTTAAAATAAAGACCATCTGTCTGTCTCACTGTTTAGCTGCACACTACCCACAATTAGCGCCTGGGACACGATGCTTTTAATGCTGTGCAGCTGCTAAACAGATTTGCAATTCTGACCACCGGATAAATCACGTGTGAGGAAGGCTGCTGGCTCCCTGCCTAGCTGAGCGAGGATCAGCCTGCTTATCTAAAACTCGTTAGATATGACACAGCCGTGTTATTGTCTGCAACCACTTCAGCTTTCTGTGACAAAAATCAGGTGACAAAGGCACAAGACACAAGCGCGAGTCCAGGTTGTTGTGTGCACCTTCCTATTCCACATACCTAGACATTGTTCAGAGGACCTTGCCAACTCAGGATGAAGCAACAGTCATGGCACAGGAAAAATCAGAGAATCATAAAACAGCCAGAGTTGGAAGGGACCTTAAAAGTCATTTAGTTTCAACCCCCCTGCCACGGGCAGGGACACCTCCCGCTAGGCTCGTCACTTCTCTTATTAACTCAGTAATAATGAAACTATCGTATTGGCTAGCAGTGCTCTTCTTGATGCAGCCAGCTTTCAAAACTGCTTAAAAATGTGTATGGAAGGTATGATTTTCACTTGTATTCCACATTTCAATAGTTCAAACTCATCAACAGCTATCTCAACCTACAAAGAGGAAGTTTGTGCTCCCACTTTCTCACCATCGTCACCCTTCGTGACAGGAACACCTCAACAATTCGCTCCCAGAGCGATGTGCATGGTTACTTTGCACCTCAACTGTTTCTCCAAGTCCTCCGCTGCTTAAGCAAATTAGGGAGAATAACATCAAAAAATTCACAGCAGACTTCACATATTTCTAAAACTCTCAAGAAAAATAACGTCAACTTGAGTATGAACACTGCTAAATGTGATCTTATGCTACGGAACTGCTTTCAGTACAGCAGCGGATACTTCATAAACTTCTTAATGAAGCTAGAGTCACCCTACTACACAAGAGGTTGGTACAACACCTGATCCCTTCAGACCTACTGTAACATAGAGCAATCTTCTTCACAAATTCATGTGGTGCCAGCCTGAACAAAGATTGAAAACAGTCTTTCACCACAAATATTATTTCACTCTAAAACCAAGTACCTGCCATATAGATGGAAATAAATATGCTTCTTTCAAGCAGCAGAGAAAACTGGACAGAATGTGCAACTCTAAATAAATTAAGTCAGGGTCACACAAGTGCCCTAGAAGGCAGACAGCTGAGTTTGTTTATACTTAGCAAGATTATGAGTCATCCTCCTCTGCTGGTAACATTACTAAAGTTTTCACTGCAACTAAAAAGAGAGTAAGTTATCTACTTGTAGATTCCTCAGATCCTGAAGGTTCGATGGTAAAAAAGCTCTGTTGTTCTGTGTAAAGCTTCTCCTTTTAGTCTCATTCTTCACACTAAGTAGCACAGGTCTGCATAGCAGCATTTACAGAATTTCCGGAGAGGCTTTGCATTCCAAAGCCAAAAAACATTATTACACAAATACTTTGTATTAAGGCTTGCACAAAGAAATGCAAAAGAATCAAGCTAACAATGTTTTTTGGGGGGTTTTGTTGTTTTGTGTGGGGCTTGAGGATGGAGGTTTTTGATGCAGTTTTGTTTGGGGTTCGTTTTAAGGAAGCAGGCTGGACGCAGGGGACACAGTTGCAGCATCACATCAGTCACGCATGAAAATGACACTTCAAATTCCTATCTTCTGTCACAAACAGTATTGGCCTTAACACACCAACTACATTTTGCAAACATAAAGGATGTAGATAACAAGAATGACATTGCTACTGATACTTTGAAAATTTAAACTTTATAGGTAATTCTGTATCTGTGATCATTACTTGACAGTTTGAAAAAAGTTACTTTTCAGTCTCGCCCAATTTCAGTGGCTACCACAGCAAATTGGGTCTTACATTTACCTCTGTCACTTGAAAATTTTCAGAGATGTGAAACATCTAGTTACTTTAGAACAAAAGCTGTTCACTGATGAATGACATGACAGGCTCTAAAAGCTGATGTGCAAATACAGTTCACCAAATTACTTCGGTAAGCAAGAAAGTCATACCTGTAACAATTCAAGGGTCATGGGAATATTCTTAAGCTCCTTCAATAAATCAAGAGCTCCAGCCTGCATAAAGAAAAAAAGTCAATTTAGTAGCAATCCGGTATCAACAACATACTCTTATCTGCCTTCAAGGTCTCAGATCGGATTCAAACCATCAGTTCCCAAATTATCCACAGAACTCTAAGAATGTTTTGCTTCACAGACTTCAAGCATTGCCAGGCCTTAACGCAGTAATCAAAGTACTCGCTCAAAAACTAGAGAAGTTATATTCCATATAATTCAAACACCAGTTAAAGCATTCTGTCAATTCCTAACTCAACCAAAACCCATCCTCAAGAAAACACCCTCAAGGGTACTTCACTTAACAGCACCAGAAACAAGCCAGACAACAGCAATTTTCAGTCCAGAGCAACTTCATCTTGTTTAGCAGAACTTGGAGTTGAGAAGCTCTGCGTAGCCCACCAATAATGCATATATAGAAAACACCTGTTGCAAGGAAACTCTAATAACCTCCTGCTGCACCTACAGGTCTTAAAATTTGCCCACTAAAGATAGCACACAAAATATGCACCAAGAGGCTGAGGAAGGTGAAAGTGGAACTTCTGTGTCACACTCGAACAGGAACAGCTTTGGACGCTTTCAAATGTTTGCTACAACCTCTGGGTTTTAAAACACATCTGAGAGCAAAGAAGAGGGAATGGTTCCAAACTGCAACAGGGTAGGTTTAGACTGGATATTACAAAAAAAATTTTCACAGCAAGAGTAGTCAGCTACTGGAATGGGCTGCCCAGGGAGGTGGTTGAATCCCCATCACTGGACGTGTTTAAAGGGCATTTAGACATGGTGTTGGGGGATACAGTTTAGGGGTAAACTTTGTAGAGTAGGGTTAATGGCTGGACGAGATGATCCCAAGGATCTTTTCCAACCTCAAAGATTCTATGATTTTACGATCCCACCTTACACAAACCTGACTTACCTATGAAACTAAACTTTTGCTATGTTGCCATCATAGCAAAAAGTCTTACTTAACGTCTATTCTTGATATGCAAAAACTTCTCCAATTTCAACCACAGAATTTTAGCGGCAATGATGCAAGACTGGGAAACGTCATGTCGTTTTCAGGTGCTAAACTGAGTTAGTAAACTAAACCATTTATTTCTCTCAACAGCTGGAAACGTGGTTTCTTCTGTGCAAACAGAGAGTCAAGTAAAGCATATTCATGATCTTGACTGCTACAAATCAAAATCAAATTCCAACAAATGACACAAGTCTGCGTGCCATTTTCAAAACCATAATCCAGTAACACTTACTGCCTCTAAACCAATTCAGTTATTAGTGAAGTGTACGCAGTATGTGATTTCAAAATAAACATGGGTTGTTGTAGGCTGCAATCCGAGCATAATGATGACACTAATGCAAAGCAGCGTTTCCTCATCTCACCTTAAACACAGTCTAGTCAAAATTTCTTTGCCTCTATAAAATCCCTTTCCAATTATAACTGTCTAAATAACTTTATTATTTCCAGTCTAAACATTTTCCAAAACACGTAACTTGACACACAGGAGAGTAACAAACCATGCAACAAGTAAAATCACACCAGGTACTCTCTATACAGACATTACCCACATTTCATGCTGTTTTCTGTACAATACTACCAACATTTCTGATGAACTAAAGCTTTCTCAGCCTTCACCCTAAACAATCATAGTACCAAGGATGAGATGCTTTCAATTTAAATTGAGTTTAAACTCAAAGCAACTAAATAGTTTTTCATAACCACTTTTCTTAGCATGAAGTCAAACGCCCAGGATGGAAGTTGCACAGTAAAACTTGCAATTCCGATTTTCCTCACATAAGATTTCTCTGTCTAAGAAACCCCAGCCATTAAGAATCTTACCATAAAGCCTCTTTCAAAGGCATGCCTGTGATGTTAGAACAAATGAAAGGCAATGCCCCATTTCACCAGGCGGGCTGGCTTCCAATTTACCCTGCTACTTGAAATAATAGAAGTCAGCTTTGTACAAATTTAGTAGATGACTTCCCTCAGTCAATCAGATCACAACACCAGAACAATGATCCGTATTCGCAATTTAAAGCTACGCATCAGGCCATACAGAATAGAGCACATTTCTGAGGACCAGCAGAGCTACCCAGTTATAAATCTGTTCTCCTTAAAGGAGCAAACATTTAACATGGAAGATTTTACATTTTCTTCTCTAAACTTACTCAACTACTCTAGCTTTCTTTAATTCACGGGTGCAACCTTATTTTTGGCACGTCTTCATTAGAGTAGCATAATGAAAGAGAAGTGTACTTAGGTACAACAAAAGCTATGAGGCACTGCATGCGTTTTAATCTCATCACAGCTCCTCTGAAGGAGGAGTAATATCCATTTCAAGCACGTCACCAATATTTGAAGTAACAGTGGAAATCTGTACCTCACAGGGTATTAAATACAACATATTGTGATTTTGTCCTTTAAAAAAAAAAAACAACCCACAAAAAATATAAAAGAAGGACCTATATCGCTTCAGGAAAATAGTTCTGAAATCTGCACAGCTACAATTAAACCCTTAGTCAACACAAATCACCGAGAGTCTGACTCAGGAAGGGCGTCTGCACAGGCTCGTCAAAACAGAAAGAGCCAAACAGCCCTTTGCCACAAGCCACAGAGTCACCTTTTGTAGGAGAGATGAAGCATCTCTTGCCATCTCAGTCCTGACAGGTTCAGTATCACAGCTTGTCTTTTTTTTTTCCTCCTTTTATTAATGGTTTTCTCAAAGACATACATCAAATACCTGTTCTTGTTGAGTAAAAAAAGGAATTCAAGAGCTTCTCAGGAGCCTCGTTATCCAGCGGGTGCACATGTAAGAACACATTTCTCAGTTCGGCTTCGTCTTTGCGAGACAACAAAGTCCCTCTTCAGAGAAATCTTAATAGTTTTGCTAAAGTTAGTGCTTGAACTGCAAGGAGGGATTAGGTAGGAAATCACATTGTGCAACTGAAGGAAAAATACCTTATAAATGACAAAGACTCGCAAGAAAAACACGGAGACATCTCCTCGGTTAAACACTGACGTGCTTGCTCTCCTATTACACAAGGAAGGCGTTTTATCCTGGTACACATATGAGCTCTGGATAAACCGTCAGATCCTCACTACCGGCCACAGAGGCAGCTCAACCCTTTGACTCAGAAGGTTTTTGAGACAGTGTCCAACTACCAACAGAGCTGCTTGTGTGCCATAACGAGCTGGAACCAGCGAGCACCGTTCCAGCAAAGTACAAAAGCACAAGTGCTTGTGGTGCTGCCCACGCTCTCGCTCCTGAGATAAGACCCAGCACAGCCCGATCAAGCTGCGCTCGGCCACATCAGACCCACACTAGTCCCAGCAAAGACCTCTGAGAGTTAATTCGGTTACACACACTAGAGCGGGAATACACGTCCCCAGCTGCTGCTAGGAATTACGTCCAGACTCCTGAGCCTTCCAGATCACAGAGAAAGACGCCGTGGTCACCAGGAGCACCTCTGGTAGCACTGCTCCCCAGAGTCAACAGGCATTCCCCTGTTACCCAGGAGTTGCCATTTTCCTTCTATCATCGGAAGTCTTCCAAACCAAATTGCACTGACTATACAATGCTACGGAACATCAAGGATTTTGAGGCACAGTAAAGCACGGCCTGTGGGTACTTGACATGAATCTGTTTGGGTTCTAAACAAAACAAATTTCATCAGTTTAATGAAATCAGCAGTTCTATAAATATTCAGATCTTATTAAAAATGCTATTCTTGTTTTGTTTTGTTTATTTTTAAGATAAGAGAAATAAAACCTTCTAGAAACTGAAATTTCACACCGCTCCGTTCTGAACTGTCACAAACATTGAGCGTTTAATGCACTATCACAACACACAGAAATAAAATTATCAACTTTATCCCTTAAAATAACAGCTCGCAGAGAGAGCAGCGATCATAAACACAAATTATAAGATAATAAAAACGTGCTCAGCTAATACATAAATAAACAATTCATAATTGACTTAAGTGGTATTTTATGTGTAACTCTAATTGGGTATTAGGCTGTTTCTGCACACTTTGATTTTACTTCATTTAATGATTTTGCAGAGACAGCATAAATGGTTTATGCTATCCAAGTAAGTTCTATATCAAAGGCACATGAGAATAACGGAACTACGTCAACTGAATTCTATTCACCTATATTTTACCTCCATTCTGAGGCAGAGTTTGTGTTAATAAACACAGTTAAAGCAATACTGAAACTTTAAGATTTAAAATAAATAAATAAATAAAAGCAGGTGACTCACCCCCCCACACACCTGTTCCAGAAGTTTGCCCGTGCAATTCCGGCCACCCTGCCGGAGCAGGATTAGGGTTCTTCATTCATAGAACTGTCAGGGTTGGAAGGGCCCTCAAAGCTCATCCAGTTCCAACTGCCCTGCCATGGGCAGGGACACCTCCCACCGGAGCAGTTTGCTCAGAGCCCCATCCAGCCTGGCCTTAAAGGCTTCCAAGGATGGGGCTTCTACCACCTCCCTGGGCAACCTGTGCCAGTGTCTCACCACCTCATGGGGAAGAAATTCTTCCTTCATACTTCACTTTGCACACCCCACAAAACTCCAGCTTTCACTCCCCAAAGCCAAACCGGCCCAGGCCAGCAGACCTCCGGTTGTATTCGCCATCCTCCTCCAGCTGCCCGGGCTGCCCCATCACTTCTCATCTCGACTGAGGACAAAATGATGTTTTTGATGAATGAGGAGAGGAGGGAAGCGCTGCTCAGAGCTGCTTTAGGTGAGTACCCTGGGAAGGAACCTTCGAGCGGAGGGTGGCCGGAGGAGGACCAGCCGGGGAGAAGGACAAGAAGGAGGAGAGAGAAAGCAGGAGAGAGAAAGGAGGAAGGGGAAGAAGAAGCCGCCAAGGCCTTCGGGCAGCCAGAGGCGGCAGAAAGGCGCTCGCCGGGCCTCGGGCGGCGGGGTAGGGCCCGGGCCCGCTGTGAGGAGACTCTGCCGGGCTCTCCCCTCCCGGCCCAGCTCACCGCGTTCTTCTTCTGCACCATCTTGTCCATCTTCTTGGCGATGCGGATGATCTCGTCCTCCGTGCTCATGGCTGCGGCGGCCCGAGCGGCGCCCGGCGTAGGAGATGAAGCCCGCGGAGGGAAGCCAAGCCCTCCCCTCCCCTGCCCTGCTCTCCTCTGCCCTGCTCTCCTCTCGTCTCTCCCCTCCTCCCTCCCTTCTCCTCTCCCCGGGCCGCAGCGCTGCCCAGGCCGCAGCGCCCCGACCGGACCCGACCCGACCCAGCAGCCCGAGCGGCGGCAGCAGCACCAGGCAGCGCGCGTCGAGCGCCGGCCGTGGGAGCCAGGCGTGAGCTGCCGAGCGCCGAGACAGGGAGCGGGAGGAGCGACGCTGCTCGCGGCAGAGCCCGGCCCCCTCCTGACAAAAAGGCCGGGGGAAGGATGAGGAAACTATGCGGGTTCCCCGGCTCACAGCAGTGCTCCTAAGGCGCTGCCCTGCTCGTACAGCGCGGAAAGCGGCTCCGGGAACGCGCCTCCTACGCTCAAGCTTCTTCCTCAGCTGCTCCAAGGCTCCAAATTCGAGCAGCCCCTTCCTTCAAACGAATGCAAATCCCCTCTTGCCTGTACCAAAAAGGGTTTTTCTTAAAGTCTATTCCCTGAAGAGCTGCTTTGGTAACAGGAGTGAGGGTTTCTAGTTGCAATTTCAGGGTTAAGATCGGGATTTACCAGTTCAGGGGCAGCACAACGGAGTTGGGGATGAACTTCTGCATCGGGCACGTATCGCCCCGTGATGTGCTGTGGAGCTTCAAAGTCTGCGTCTTGTCCATGTTCCAGGGGGACACGGCCCATTTATAAAGTATGACAAAGTTAGAACGCCCACCATCAAGGAAATTCTGTTTGCAGATTAAGTTACAGCCTCGCTACTGTGATTTGTTGTGGAGGAGAATGGCATCATCAAAGCGTTCCTTCTCTTCGCTAGACCATTCTTCCTCTTCATGAAACCCTTCTTGCTATAAAATACAAGTGTTTACTTCAAGCTTATCTGGAGGTTATGGAAAGATTATCCCCCCTGTTAAGATCCAGGACGGTGCTGAGAGGTGCTGCTCAAATCAATTATTACTAAGCAGCCAAGTGCTTGGGATGCCCGAGTTGTAAACCAAGAACTGGAAACAAACTACGGACGTTTTGGGGAAGAGGCGAGAGGACTTCTCCTTGAAATTTTGCTGAAGGAAATGATTACAGCAAGAATCACTGCTGCACTTGGGTGTCACGGACTTTCCAGCAAGGCTCTTGTGTTTTGAAGCCATACAGACACACCACAGTGGTTCTCAGGCACTTCTGCGTCGTGCCCAACACACGCACCAGTCGCAGCATGTTCCCGCAGAAACACCTGCATGTACACACAAATATTAGAAGCAATTATAAAATTATTTGGAACCTAGATAGTTTAGATCCAGGCCATGAACACGGAGACTCTGCAGCTTTTTTGTTCGCGCTGCCTAAGGGGGGGGAAAAAAAAAAAAGATGATGAAGATATGATTCCTTAAGGAAAAGAGTGTTTGTTCTAAAGGGACAGATTTTGGGCAGAAAAAAATAAATAAAATACCAGTATTCGCCACAACATCTGTGCCTGTTCAGGTTTAACGCCATCTTATCTCGATGCAGTAAGCTAGCATCTGTAATAGCTCACCCAGGTTAAATAAGATGCTGACCTCTAATGAAGTTTATCATCATTTTCCCCATCATTTTACCGCACGCAGCATGGTAGCAGCCCAGAGCTATTGCTACAAAACACAGTAAACAAGGTTGTGCATGTTCTACTCAGTGCAGGTTGGGTCAGGGATAACGCTGTCAGAACACTCAGTCACTACAGTTAGCTTGAACATAATTTAAGTACTGGAATGAAGTTTTCCAGTATGAATTTCTTTTTAAAAAAAATACAATTCAACATTTTCTTCATTAGAAACACGTGTCCAAGAAGTAAAAAATGCAGCTGAGATCCATTTGTTGCACTGCATTGACCTGTTCCAGCCTATTCTCCCCACTCCTTTCCAAGTTTCTAGAACGTCTCCTACAGCTCCTGCTGCTGCTGCAGAGAGTCTGCATCTACGTCCCGAGAGCCCACCAGCTGCTGGATCGCAGGATCTTCCGCAATTCTAAGACTTAAGAGGTAAAGATGACTCTCCTAAGAGGGTGAGCATATGAAATGTTGCAGATTCTTACTGACCAGACTCGTTTGATGTGAAGCAGCACCATCACAAGTTTGGGGTGCAAACGGCAGCACACACAAACTGTAGTGCAGGATCTCAGCTCCTACCAAGGCACCCAAGATCCTCCATTTTCAGGACTAACGTTCTGTATCGAGAGCTCCTCAAATAATCACGTGTTAACACAACAATGTGAAACATAAAACTTTAGGAATGCTGTGAATGTTATGTGACCACGTGTCGTTCCCATCCTGCCTCTTCACTTGAGCCCTCAGCATAACAATGACCCATGTCTACCAAACCCAAATTTGAGGTGGTCTGAATGGGCTAAATGATCCCCAAGCTTTGCAGGGGCAGAGGAGATTAGTTCAGCCACAGATACATGAGAGGAGCTGCAGCAAATGGAAATTCTAAGTCCTTAGGACAGCAAGATTTTCCTCAATAAATTTCAGCAACAGTAACTCGCATCTTGGCTCACGTTTCTATGGTTATTCACCAGACAGGTTGGGGTTTTGCTCCCTCAGAGTACCTCTAGACAGTAATGGTACAGCCTGAAGTTAAACCAAATATCATTTCCAAATTCGGGTGTTTTCGGGATGTTGTTCATTTTATCTCCAAAATGTCTTCTTTTCCCCCCCCCCATCCTAGAAGCAGTAACTGGAGGCATTTAGATATAAAACGTATCTCAGAAAATGGTTTGGTTGGTTTCTTTTTTAAGGCCACGTTATGAGACTTCTCTACCCTGCGGCAACCTCTACTTAGTTTTTGTGCACAGGCAGAAAGTACTGAAGGCTTTTAAAGATCCCCACCAAATAATTTTAAACACTATGACACAGCAAATGATTTCAAACAGAAGCTACTTTAAGAGTTTGCTCATATCCACAATCTGGGAACACTCGGGCTCCAACTTTTCGGCTGCATCTGTCTGTTAACGCAGAGAAGTAGCCTCTTAAAGTAAGAGCCCTGGATGGCCCCTGAGGGAAGTTCTACCTTCTCCACACAGAGAAGCAAAACCTCCCACTTCGATGCCTGAAGCAAGGCAACACCTCAGAAAACCAGCTGGAAGTTTTAACTTTTACAAGTTTTGTAGAGAAAAGGGAGGCAATGAGTTGCTGTTTTCTATTAATTGGAACAAAGTGAAATCCATTATCTGCTGATTCACTTTGCAGATTTCCAGTAAATTATACAAGTACTTAGTTTAAGTCGGCTCTAATCAGCTACATCAAAGGCACCTGCTTCTCTCCAAGGGAATTAATAAAATCTGTTATCTCAAAGGCAAACAATGGCAACAGGGGAGTGGCAAGCAATGAAAAGGAAAAAGAAAATAAAGAAGGGGGGAAAAAAGCATCTGTTTCACAGCTATTATTCTTCAAAGAATCTGTTTTCCAACAGACATTCTGAAAACTTCTTGAATCACTTTCTTCACTCACACCACCAGACTCATACTGTATCGGATAAAGTTTAACTCAATAATATTTACACATACTTTTTTGGTTTACTATGTTAATTCTAGGCTACATTTCTCCTCACAATTATCTCCTCAGGGATGCCAGGGCTGAGAGTAAATAGAAACTGAACATTACCTAAAGGTTTTTCATAACACAAACGGACAAACTGTGTAGTGCTGCATCTACTGCATCTTTATTGTTACTGGCTATTCTTAACACCTTGAAGTCACCACAATATACGCACATAGAGCACTGCTTCCCACATGCATTTTCACACATTCCTGAACCTCCTAACCACACTCCACACTGATTTTAGACATCCCAGTCTACAGAGACAAGCGGCTTTACACTGCTTGAGGGGTAAAGTCTCAATACTGCACATGCAACCCCATTCCCGCTCAAGTTTCTCCAGCATCTCTTGCCAGATCATCTTAAGTTTTCTCCAGTGTCCCACGTCATGTGTATCAATCACCTGCCTCAAGTATTACAGTTAACCTAAAGAGCACGTGTAACTCCTGGCCTGAAAAACTGCTTCTCTAACAAATAAATAAAGTGTTATGTATGCCAAACTAATATAACTAAACTCCTATAACTAACAACATCTCCTATAACTAATATCATTCCAAAGGCTCCCCGACACCACAAACAACCCTGAGAGAGGTGCAGCAACACACAGTAAGATGACTTTGGCTGTTTAGTGTCCTCAAATACGGCTACTTAAGAACATTGTCACTTCCCCTACCTTTCAAATTCCAAGAAAACAAGTTAAAATTAACGCAGAATATGAAACAAATCAAATCATACTTAGTGTTCTCTCAACAAGGGAGCAACACAAAACTTGGTGATTTTTATCTTTCTTCTCTTTTCAGGACCTAAAAGTGATTGTGTTCTAGCCCCACACACATTGCCATGCAATATATTTTCAAGAAGCCTGTGACGTACCTGTTTAACAGCAGAGGAAAACCCCACTTCTTTCAGGTAAGTATGGAAAAAAATTTCAGTATTTGCCCAAATGCTAACTGAAATTTATTTCACAACGATAAAAATAGAAAGATTTTACATTTACCCTACTACGGAAATAATTTCCAGAGTTAATTTCTTATCATAAATAAAATGAGTAAACTAAGTAAATTCCGTCTTAGGTGTTTGTATTAAACAGAAATGCTTTATACTTCACAACAGAAAGAGTAAGCATTCAGTATCTCTATATAAAATTTAAGATACACAGGCCTTGTACCCATGGCTTCGTTTAACGTCTTACATAGTCTGTTCTCGGTCTTATCCACCACCAGAAAACACACCTCCACAGAAAAGATGCATCTTAACGATTGCAATGAAATGCAGGATACTCTGTCAGAGAGAACGTGTTTTAATTACCAGTTCTAATACCAGTTACAGTGTGCAGTATTTTTAT
>WEIS01028043.1:0-11342 GCA_013389965.1 Todus mexicanus
TTGCATTAATAACTTCTAGCTGCTGCAGTTTGTGTTGAAGCTCCATGGATACTGCAGCAAGGGCAAGTTTGGCCTGTGCACATCGTTTAATCAGGGCATTACAGGGCTTGTCCTGAAGCTGTGCCATGCTTTTAAGCAGTATGCCCTGTTGGGGAGCATTTCCCATCCTACTGTCAGCTAATTGCAGCTGGCTCTAAATTTTGTTTGTGAGAAGGAGAGTAATGGTAGATGGTTTCCGTAACTAAAACTCGGGTAGATTTTGAAAGGTAAAATCTTTACCAGCGATCCTGCATCATCTGGTATTTGCATGGATGTTAAGCTGGTATTGTTCTTAAAGAGGGTCGGGTTGTTTTATAGGAATATTCCACATCCCTGATCAGTCCATTTGGAAAATATTGTAAATTGTAGATAGTTTCAGTAATATATTACTTAATATTGATGAAATGTTTGAAGCTAAAGAACTCTGGCTAGCATCAGTGTTCAAGTTCAGCACTTAAACCTTGTAAATGCTATCATCAAGAAAAACATTTCCTTTTCTGGGATCCCACAGCAGCCCTCAGCCATGAATTTTTTTCGCTTCAGAAAAAAAACCACCCTTGTGATCTCTTCGTCTTTAGTCTATATCATTTATAAAAGCCGTAGTTTGAGCGTCCTGCAGCAGAAATGAGACTTGAATGCATTTTTTTTAGCTAGAATGTCTTCAGACCAGCCTTCAGCATGCAGGGAGGGGGAGAGCTAGACAGTCATCCAAATTAGAGAATTATTTTCTTTTTCCTTCTGGTACTTTCATCAAAGAGCAATCCTTGTAATACATTTGAAAGGTTGTGGCCAAATATGTTGATGTGAAATGAATATTACGTATTCATTTTGAAGTCTGTGAACATTTAGGTCACTTAAATATATTAATACAGCTTGGAAGCATGGGCAGTGAAGTCTTCCAGCACAGAACTTCACACAGCCTTGAGTTACGAGTGGTTTTGACAGTACAAGGAGAAGATTTTTCCTAATCCTTAATATAGGAACTCTTTAAAGAGTCTTACAACATCCACTGCTCATTTTCACCTTGAATTTCTCAATATTCTTTTTAATTGGTCCCTAGGGAAGTTGAAATTGTAATACCCAAGCAGATTGATGAGGATGATAGGGAAGTTTCAACATGCTGTAAGGTTTCTTCCACCTAATGAATGTTTCATAATGTAGTCTCTTTTCTCATGAGGATAAAGAAAATCTTTTAATCTGTGTAGTTTTTAATATGATAAATATGTAAATGGTAAAGCTAGAATTTAACTGACTATTTGGCGGAACGTCAGAGGTAAGTACAGCAGATATAAGTGTTGATAGATCAGCAGTTTTTTAGCAGTGTTAAGCTCCTTAGAGTATCTCTGCTTCTATCCTTATTCTACTCATAGACAAGTGTCAAAACGCTGTGAAAAGCCTAAGCTGGGAATTAAAGCTTTATTTGTGTGGGTATTTGCAGTGAAATAATATTTATCTCTACCAACTAGATGACAGAATTGGCCTAGAAAAGTAATATATCCATTTCTGATTCTCAGGAACAAGAGCAAAAGGCCGAAGAAGAAAGAATTCGAATGGAGAACATTCTGAGTGGCAACCCACTGCTGAACCTTACCGGCCCAGCACAGCCTCAAGCCAACTTCAAAGTGAAGAGGAGGTACTTACTGTGCAATCTGTACTTGATATCCATCGTCTGTTACTCAGAGTCTGTCAGTGTCATCACTGCCACTGGCTTTTATTTCCTTCTTCGGATCTTGTCACAAGCAGTGTAACGTGGAATTAGGATACTGATGCACGTAGTGATTGATTCGGGTGTTTCTCTGAACAAATCATCCTGCTGCTTTGTGTTTAAACAAAGAGAGAAAGAGAGATTGGAAGTTGTCTTTGTTTGGCATTGTTCATAAAGATACCGAAAGTAACAGGACAAAAGTTCCTCAAAAAATTTGATGTTATGCTGCCCTTCAAAGTTTAGCTGGTTTGGGGTTTTTGTTTATTTGGGGGAGGGGGTTAGTGTAGCTGATACACAACAGCCTTTTTCTTAATACAGTTCTCATTTGCAGATATTCCAGTTACTGTTGTGTTTATCAAAAGTAGGGCTATTAGATTCAAGGGGTTTTTTTCTACTCTGTTCAAATGGTCATTTTCTGTAAAGATAAAAATAACCTTTTATCTGCTGATACTCATCTCACTTGTAGCTCAGGAGCATGTAGGAGGTGGCTTGGATTAGAAAAATAGATATATTTTTTTTCTTAAAGATTAAAATCTAATGACTAGTTGTTCTTAGTACATTTAAATAGAAGGGCCAAGCTTCGTTTGCGTACATTTGTAAATTGCACCGAATTTTCGTACAAGCTCGCTGAAGCTAAAACTTTGGTTTTTCAGGTGGGATGATGATGTTGTCTTCAAGAATTGTGCCAAGGGGATAGATGAAACGAAAAAGGACAAAAGATTCGTGAATGATACTCTGCGATCAGAATTTCACAAAAAGTTCATGGAGAAATATATCAAGTAGTACAGTTTTATGTGCGGTGATGCTAAAGGACTTGGAAGGTCGTGGTTGTTCCCTCCCTTTCCTTCAGAATTCAAGGCTGAATAATGAATTCCAAAATGCTTTTCATCAGCAGCTTCATTATTAGTAATTGCTGTGTATCTGGAGTTTTTATTCCTGCAGTATGTTTTCCTTTTCAGTTTTAATTAAATCAGTTTGTTTCATGAATGTTTTTCTGTTCACGTGCATTTACTTTTACTGGCCGCCTTGTAAGTGATGGAAGAGAGACTCTGGTTTGCAATAAATACCGCTAAATGTTTAAATTGCTTTCCAAAGCAACCTATATTCCTAGTGATGGTGGTTTGTAACTTAGACAACTTAACGTAAATGTCAGTATTGTGAAAGAAGGGGAATAGCTGAGTATGAGAAGCAGCGTCGACTGCAAAGAGCTGCGCTTTCTGTAGCAAACTGGACTTGTTTCCTCTGAATAGCTAGTGGAAACTTAGTAAATAATCTTCCTTTTTAGTTTCTTCTTACTGTCAACCAAGTTATGGTACGGTGGGTAGCTCCAAGTTCTGAGCAGCCCCGCTTTCTGGGCTGGCTTGACTCAGCACTTCAGGGGTGATACCCTGTATGTAGTGCTGGGGGAACGTTGGGAGGCAAGTGCTCTGTGGAACCAGAGCTTTCTTTCCTCCTTAGTAAACCATTGCAGTGCTCGGACCTTAAGCCATAAGCAACCACACGGCTGCGAGGCTCAGTCTGTGTGTGCGTGGTTCACTAGTAGTAGTGTTGTCAGAAACATGCAAGTGCGTGATTTTATTAGATGCCTGATCTTCTCGAGGTACTATAGTACCTTTGTTTCCTTCCTAAATGTCCATCTTAATGTTCTAATAGGACAACATAAAATATGAATGACTGAACAAAAATCTCGGTTATGAAGGGATATTTTTTTTCCCCCCCTCTCTACTGTCATCTCAGTTGCATTTGAGGTCTTGGCCATGGGATGCATTGGATATGAAGCTAACATTTGCAAAATGGGAGTAGTTACCTCTCTATCTAGGAGGCTACAGTGGCAGAACTCAGATGCGTTTGTGTCAGATTCCTGTCCTTTCCCTTCCCCGTGTTACGCTCAGTCTGGTTCATTCTTACAGACTCCGTTTCGTAGCGATACCCTTATTTTCAAGCTCTTAATTTGAAAACATAACCTGATTTTCTTTTTAAGAGAGTGAATGTCAAGCACAACGTGTTAGGTTTTTGGTGAACATGTAGGGTCCTGTAAAAGCTTTCTTTAGCTTTCGCTGTATTTTCCACCCTTTCATTAGGCTATGCATAGTGTACTAATGCCAGCAGCTAATACCCATATTTACTTGGAAGCAAGATTTTCTGCGTGCTTAAGGTCATGTGAGCTCCTACAGCTACCAGAGGAATATGTGTTTGTGTTACTCGTGCTACCTGCCTCATGGTCACAGCGATTCTCGGGGAGCAGAAAAATGGGTGTAGTTCCTTTTAGTCCCTTTCATTTAAAGCTACTAAAATCTTAGTATATAAGCAACCGGTTTGCAAGGTGGGGGGTGGAAAAGTTAAGAGCCATGCAGTAGACAAGCGGGCTGCTGCTTTAGGTCTGACCTAACAGCGCAGTTGTCATGGCTACAACAACAAAAAAAATACATCGGTCTCGCAGTATTACGAGATATAATCGCCGTGCCAAGGGAGCAAGTGAGCGCACGGTTTTATTGGAGAGGGGGAGACATAGTTGAAACACCAGTTCAATGCCTTCATGGAAATCCTAAGTGCATAACGCTGTCGCTTGTGTTCCTGAAATAATATCGCTCTTTCCTTTGAGAAGGTAACGCTTTAAAGAAGTCAGGTGGCTGGAGTCGGGTGGGCTCTTCTTCGGGGGTGCAGCCGGTTGTTGTCCGCACCGGCAGGAGCATCCCTTTCTTAAGCTTTTGCATAATGCCTAGGTGTACTCGGTCATTTTGTCCAGTAGCTTTCACCCTCCCTGGTTCTGGAGAAAGAGCTGCAGAGACCGCATAGCTCCGGGCCGCAGCTTTATTTGAGGTTTTTTCCTTGGCATTGTCGTTCATCTCAACCGCAGAATTTGCAGATCCTATCTCGAACCTCCCCCCTCCTCGCTTTTGTGTTTTATCCTCCTGCGGCGTAGGCTGACCCGTGGTCTGAGGACTTAGTGGTACACAAGCACAATATGATCATTAAAGAATCTCCAGCCTTATCTCTTGGTGGGGTTTGCATCGTGAGCTACTGAATTTTCTTCACCAGTACGGAAAAACTGAAGCGCTCTGTGTTTTTTGTTGGGGAAGAGCCCTCTGCTTTCAGTATTGCCGCTGGATTGACGTTTCATTTTCTGCTGTGCTTCTGGTGCTCGTCTAGGAACAGACAAGCAGATGATTTGGTTTTGTAAACCTGCGGTGTGACTGCGAGTTCTTAAAAAAAAAAAAAAACAGGCTTGGGATGTTCTACACCTCTGCTCCCAGCGCAGGGTTTTTCTACGAACCCCTCTCTGTTCAGTATGACAAAGAGCTTTCAACAAAGGCAGTGGAGCTGGCAGGGCGGCTGTTGCAGGAGGTGAAGTGGAAGAAAGTTACCATTCGGCACTTCAAGGCATGCAATATTTTACAGTTCCTAGCAATCAGGATTGTTTAAGCCGGTGGTTTTTGTAAGCAGCAACTGAACTCACTGTAACCGGTGGCTCGAAACAAACTCCCTTGCTCTGTAAACAGTTTCTCCCTTGTTTATGGTTGTCTCCGGTGTAGCATTGGAGCTGAACACTGGGATCTATTTTCCGCAGAGACTAACAGATAAACTTCTAAGGGGATTTTTTAAAAGCTTTGTCTTCCAAAATTTTTCTTGGAATGTGGTTTATCATTCTGAAGGGCTTAATAATCACAGAATCACAGATTGTTAGGGGTTGGAAGCGACCTTGAAAGATCACCTAGTCCAATCCCCCCATTGCCGGCGCAGGATCACCCAGACCAAGTCACACAGGAACTCGTCCAGGCAGGTTTGAAACGTCTCCAGAGGAGACTCCACAACCCCCTGGGCAGCCTGTGCCAGGCTCTGGCACCTTCACTGTAAAGAAGTTCCTCCTAATATGACAGTCCTGCAGCTGGAAATAATTATGCTGTGTGTATACAAGGTTCTAAAAAGCTTAGCATCAACTTGTATGGCTCCACCAGATGTCTGAATACTAAAGGTTTTGTATCTCAACCAGGAAAATTATTATCTGCATTATTGAGGATTTCACATAGTCATAGGTACAGTGTAGGCATCCTATGAATGCCTGGAAAGAGATTTTGCTATAATTATTATATCTTTCTTATTTATTTATTTATTTATTTATTTATGCCTTTTTGGTGAGTCTCAGTTCCTCTGTTAACTTGGATTTTGTTTGAAATAAAATCCTGGGGCAGAGGTGATCTGGTAGTTGCTCTGTTTACCTTTGAGTGCCTCATGGGCAGCCCATCTGGTGCCTGGTGTGGTGACAGCCTGTTGTCTCCTTTCAGCCATGCACCTATTGCTTCCCAGGGAGCTGCTGAAAGTTCTCGCTGCTTTCTCCTACAACTACAAATACCTTAAAGTCTTTCATGCTGGAGGCAACATCTGAGCACAGGCTCAAACCGTCAGGTGGGTGGGGGATGTTACCTTAAAGTGCTTCACTTCAAAGGCAGAACTGTAGGATTCAAGCCTTGGAAGGATGTGCGGGTGCTCAGAGATCGCTTCAGGCTCAAGTGTTTATTCACATCTGCAGTCATGGCTAGTTGGAGCCTGAAGCCTGAATTATCTTCTAAGGAAAGTCAGAATCGCATGCAGAGGCTTCTCTGATTTTCTTTCTTTCTCAGTGCCTAGTGCTTTGCACTCCAGACTCGGGGGGAGGGAGAGAAAGTACATACTGAAAGTCCTCCTTCGGTCTCCTGTCAACTTTTAGAATGGAATGTTGTTGGTCAAGAGAAAAACTTCCTGCCGAATTCCGTCTTTTTTATTTGGGAGAAAAAAATTGGGATTCTTTTTCCAAAGAAATAAAGGCTATGTTTTGCTGTAAGTTCAGCTACTTTTCCCCCGGGCAGACTGGCGTATTGTCATATTTCGCGGTAAAAGCAAATGCAGCCTCGTTGCCGTAATTTGTGTCCCCTGTGATACGGTTCCAGCGGAGTGTAAATAGGCACATTGGGAAAAGTCACATTTCCTAAGACGGGCTGCTCTGAGCTCTCTCTTGGAATTGGAGATAAGCGGAAAGAAGAACCATGTTTCCGTAGGTGTCCAAGTCACTCATTTAAAAGAAATTAGAAAAAAACCCCGACAACACTGAGTTCTTACGTTGTTTGATCACAGATACATTTGACCGTTGTGCTGCTTGCCTGCTTTGGCTGAGCTCGTGCAGGCTGGCTTTGTTTTCTTGTCATAGGTGGCCATATCATGGGATGTAACTGAAGACGAATGACCATGGTACCACGAAGGGCAGGGAAAGAAGATCAACAATGAAATAGAACTACGTCCAATTTTTAAATGTCTATGTCTAGTATGGAGCGTTTTCCCCTCTTTGTAGTATCGGACCAGCAGTTGAGGAGCCGAAGCTTTAATGTCACTGGTCTTACGAAAATCAGATCTTTCAAACGGGAAACTGCAGCAAATCCCAACCTGCCACCAAGCCTGGGCAATACCTTCTGACGTTAGAGGGAAGCGTCACTGTCGAGGAGGTGGGAAAATGAAACGGAGAAGTCTGATTGCTATCTGTTGAAATCAGTAGTAGCAGATGGATAGGAAAAGGAGATGATTTCTGAATTGTACTCTAATTTTGCAGATTACAGTGGGGGTCTGTTATGATGGGTTTATGGAAACAGAGGCTGTAAACCAGGCTGTATTCCAAAGAGTGTAATTCCTCACAAGTTTGGGTGAAGGACAAGATGGAGACAGACTCTTCATTCCCCCCCCATAAATTATATTTGGGAGCCCAGTGGTGAGCCCTTCTGCCTCTGCCCACTGCCTTACCTACAGATCTGCCCCTCCTCACAGCTCTTTTCCTAGAAATAGTCATGTTAACAAGTTTGGCTAGATCTTTATTTTTTTAACTGAGTTGTCTCTAGTGGATGGGATTTCAAGCAGCTGGTCTTTCTCCAGTGGAAAAGGTTTATTTTTACTGCACTGGGAGAACAAGCTGTGAGTTCGAGCTGGATAAAGGTGGAAGACAGATCTACCCAGTTGATCTCCTGGCTTTCAGATGGGGTCCCCCAGGGCTGAGCTCTGTCCTTTGGGGTGATTTGGTTGTACTCAGTGGCACACAAAGTTGTTGGGAGTGGTGGGGTACATGGGTGGTATGCTTTGTTGAAGCATCGCGTGCTGAACCACCAGCTGGGTGGATGGTTGAATCCCAGCACTAAACTTCTGGATATTCTTGTTGCAGAATAAATTAACTCTCTCAAAGAGAAGCCTGTTCTGACAGAAATCCCTCTAAATGCTTCCTCTGGTGTGCATGCATCCTACATATCCCATGTCCATGTGCCCCGAGTAGGAGCCACAGATACACTGTCATGGTGACAACCGCATGATGCAGAGTTCTGTGAGTGTTCGTGACGAATTTGTCCTTCTGGTGCAGACCAAACCAAAAACCAGCACTGTCCCTTTGAGGCCAGGATGAGGATGGACTTGAACAAAACCAGTCATGTAGTAACTAGTTCATGACCTAGTTTGCAAAGGCTGATACTCCCGTGTGCTGCTTACCAGCTCTCAAGCTTAGTGTGTGATGGTCAGGGTCTCCTCCCTTGCTCTGGAGAGCTACTGCAGCTGGAGGCTGCTCTGAAGCCAGGCAGCGACAGAGCTTGTCATCACCAGACACAAGAGTGGAAGAAGTTTGGGTCCTGTTGGATTTCTTCTGATGAGCTGTCACACTCCAGGATTCTGTTAAGCCGTCTTTCCCCAGTAAAAGCTGCTCCCACCAGCAACGTACGGGTTGACCCCGTTTCGTTCTGCAAGGCTCATTTTGGGCAGCGCAGCGAAGATGGTGAACGTTGCAGTTTATTTTTGATGATCATACTTCGCTGGAACATCTTTCTGGTTTCAAACTTCTGGGACTGAATTAATTTCAGTTGGAGGCACAGGTAAGCCGATGGTAATGACAATGAATCATGTTGTCTGAGAGCTTTGGAAATTATTCATAGATGTTGAAATGTGCAGCTGTTCTATGCGCCCACCTCCTCTTTTAATTTATGCTTGGTTTTCGAACACCAGATTTTAAAGAAATGTGTATTCTCTCTTTCAGTGCAGACAGTGAGAGAAGGAATAACATTAGAAAACTCCAGAGCCAAAGAATTATTTAAAAAAAAAAAAAAGAGGCAAATTAGTCCTTTTTATAATACCCCTTTCTACCATTTGTTCCAATAAAGACTGAAAGCAAGATGGTGTTACGTAGGTGTTAGAGCAGAGGATGGTAACCAGGACTCCAGGGTTTATTTCCAGCCGCTAAGCCAGGATGGTGGCCAGGTTTTGACTCCCCTTGATGAACTTCTGCTGCAGAACTTGTTATGTTTGCGGGGTCAGCCATGAAGCTAAGGGGGGAAGCAGTGATTTCAGCCCTACTCTGAGATGTGAGGAAAGCAGCGTTCGGTTTTTGGCTCTGATGCCCTTTGTGTGAATTTGCAGGAGCAGCTCAGGCATGTAAACCCTTCCAGCCCAAACCCTGGATGCGGGCAGAGAGCAGGGTGCTGGCTTCCCAGCTCTGCCCGGCTCTGTTCCCACTGAAGGGGGTGCACCTTTACCCCTTCAGCGCTGAACCGTGGGGAGCAAGGCAAGGAGCCACCATAGAGCATCCAATTGCCTTGGTGGTTGCAGCAGAGATGTGGGAGGTCTGAACTAATATTGCTCAAGGCAGGGGTTAGAAGGAGAACTGGTCAACATTGGTCCCTTCTGTAAGTTCACGGCTTATGCACTCATGGGTCCCTCAGTCTGGAGACTATTGGCTACCTGTGGTCCTGCAGCAGGACCTGGGCAGCATGTCTTCTGACAGTCTGGGTGGAGCACTGAAGTGAGATGAAGCAAATGAAGTCCCTGGTGCAGAAAAGTCAGCAATAGTCGCAGTGGGGGGATACAGCCACCCTCTGGCACGTGCCTGCAGTGGAACTAGCTCGTCTGGATTTCTGCTTTCCAGGTCAAACTCCTGCAGGAGGACAGAGCCTGGGACATACCTTTGTCTGCTGAGTTGTGCATTAGCTCAGCTGTAGCTGCAGAGCATGGGAGCATGGCTGGATCTAGACTGAGAATGGGAAGCTGGGGCCTTTGGCATTCAGATTTTATTAAAATCACACATTTATTTTTTGCAACATTTTTGGTCAATTAGCAGTGATCTGTCTCAGAAACATATTTCTAGTTTTACTCTTCCTTTTAATAGAAAGCTCCTTGCAGCTGCTGATTGCAGATGGGAGCATTTACGGATAAAGCTTCTCCTTTTCATACTGCTGCAGCCGGGCTGGCTGGCTCCTCTTCGGCATTTGTTGGTTTGGAGCGGGTTTGTTATTTAATTTCATCCTCTTTTTTTTCCCCCCAATAGTTACTTCTTGCCAAGAATATCAAATCTGAGAACTGGGGGGGGAACGTGTTGCAAGAGAATGGAGAGATGCCGTGAGGCGCCTTGGTACAAGGGAACGTGAGGAGGGACTTGATGGAAGACCTGGAGGGTGTTTGGACCACACTCAACCGGAGACAGACATGGTGCAGAAAGAGCAGATGCAGGAAGTTAAAGAAAGAAATAATAATGTGGTGAAATGAAGTGAAGGGAAGAGATCAGGAGATTGGAAGGAGTGTCATGGATGAGCAGCAAAGATGAGCAGGGTTAACATAGTTCCCAGTCCTGTAGCATGCCTTAGCTGAAGAAGAGGTGATAACTCACTAACTAGGACCAGATGGACTCATTTGTCTGCTCTGGACAACTCAGCAAAACACATTTCAGCTGCTACCAAGGATGAGTTTCAGAGTCTCAGCGCAGATCATTGCTCTTTTGACAACCAGTTCAGGAACCTGTCAACAGGTTTTCCAAAGCACTCAAGGTCTGTGGGAAAATGCTGAGCAACGTCTGAAATTGCGGTCAGTTAAGAAACATCTGAAACGGAGCTGGGAGCTTTTGAAGATCTAATTTCCATCCCAGGATGCTCAAAAACCAGTGCTCCGAGATGTTAATCTTGTGACTGGCATGGCTCTGGTTTTCTCCCAGCATTACACCGCTGGCTGTGGTGGAGTTATTCTTGGTCCTTGCTGCTGCAAATAGGAGAGCGAGACCAAGATATTTCCAAATACTTGGAATTCTTTTTTTAGTGAAATGTGTTTTCTAAGTGGAAATAAAAATAAACCGAAGACTTTTTTGGAATATCCTGAACGCCCTAAGAGTCAGCCGCATCTTTTCCTGCCGAGTGCAGGGAGTCTGGTGGGATGAGCCACACCCGCCAGCCGCAGGGGCAGTGAATAAGGGAGCGTGAGAGCACCAGCTGCAAATCAGAGGTGGCAAGCTGGGCTCTGGAGGGATGGGTTGGTGCCGAATGGCATCATTACGGGGCTAACCCAGCAGCTTCTCTTCCTAAAGAGAGAGATTTGTCAGCAAATTGAAAGCTCCCCGCAAGTTCTCTTTGCCGATGCAGCAGAATCAGAGGAGACATGGGGACAGCAAGGTGGGGGCGTGAAGGATGCAATGGGACCAGCGCTGGATCTTCAGCTAAGCCAGCTTCTGCTAGCAGAGGAGTGAGTCCAGGGCTTGTTTTCTACTGCTGGCTTTTAATTCTCTTTCCGCTGTAATGCCTAAATTTTCAAGAAAGGCAAAGCAATGGAGATACTTTTTTTT